>JAPDRQ010000209.1:0-53744 GCA_030247915.1 Neophaeococcomyces mojaviensis | reverse complement strand
AACTGCAACTTCCACGACTTCCACGGCATCGAGCACTGGAAGTGGGTCCTCAAGCCTTACCGCAGCAAGTACAAGCAGTAGTGGCACGGGAAGTCGAGCCAAAGCGGTAAGTTTAATACTCCACGCATTCCCAAAGAAGAAAATGAAGAGTCAGGACTAACGAGGAACGTACGTTCTAGGTCGTAATGCCCCTGTATGTGCCGCTGCTAGCTTGGTATCTTGGCGTGTAGGTTCAATCTGATGGGGGTGATATTACCAATTCAGATATTAGGTTGGGTGGGAAATGTCCTTCAGCTGAATGCAATGTAAGATACTTTTTGTAGTTGACGCATTACAGAAGGCCACTTCGCGATATGACAGGTGTCATAGATTAAGAGCTTATGCAATGCTGCTCTACACATCGATCGTTCGTAAATGTAACACAGCAGAGCTCTCACACAGATCAACTCCTTCAGTGTGTGCTGAAGAAAGGCTTCCGCTAAATATTGTTCATAGCTTTTCTTGCAGCCCAAAAAGGCCGCCCCTACCGCATACCTTTCGCTTAATGTTACTAATTAGTTGTGCCACTTATGTACAGCAGTAGCCTGAGCGGCATTAGCATTAATGATAAAGGTATTGCAGGTTCCTAACCTGAAAAGAAGTTAGGATTCGAAGGCTGTTACGAAGCTTTCTCGGGTAAAGCTTGACTAAGTCTAAGTTAGATTTTTGAAAGCTTTCGTAGGCTTAATTTAATGCCTGTTATACTTTTAATAGCAGCTAGGACACAAGGATTATTACCTTTATGAAACGCTCTGCCGCGCGAAATTACGCCCAGTTTAAACGAAATGGTTTCCTCGCCTTTCTCTACAGCACTAGCGCACTAATAGGTCGACCACATGATGTCTCATGCAAATAGATACTACTGATACTGGCATAACAACCTTAAGATTAATTTCGAATAAAACAGGAATATCTGCTGTCTGGCGAATGTCCAGCATGTCTATCCTTCGAGTTCTGTCAACAACTGACTGCGTTTTCCATACCGTGACACTTATTACTGCAACCCATACAAATTCAACCATCTCCCTTGGTTAATTCATACCGATAAATTTTTTTCTGCTTCTTCTTTCTTATGCATCATTTCTCAGCCTTAATCATCCCAACGATCGAACACAGGCTGCCATTCCTGCCCTGGATAAGCCGTAGCACTCATCATGGGCTCATCATCACTTTCGTAGCCTTCTGGTCTTGAACCGACCAATTCGTGAACCTCAACTGCTTTACTAGTTTCAGGTGGTACTCGTGCTGTTGTCTTTGGTTCCGGTGGCGGAGTTGGTGCGTATGTGACGGAGGTGCGTGGGTCGTGGGGATGCGAGGGATGAGGTTGGAAGTTCTCATTGGGAACGGAATTGCGAGTTGTATTATCACCGCCATCTGGTGCAGCGAACCTTGATTGCGCAGGTTGCTCGCTACGAATAGATGGTTTTTGTGTCTGAGAATGCTGTTCCGGTGTATTGCCAGTAATCGACTTATTTTGGTGCGCAAGCGCTGTGATCGTGCTGACTGGGTAGTGCTCATTGCGTTCTCCGGTTGGACTTCGTCCAAGGTCATTTTCTTTAGTTTGCGGCTTTGACTGACTCCACGGCTCGGTCATGGTGGACGGTGCAGAGAATTCATTAGCGGGACGATTTGGGCCTGTGCTATTAGCGTTCGTGCTCGAAACTGTGCCAGAATTTCCTTGGTTTGATACAGAGGCGTCTTCACCAGGGACGCCGTTGTTGCTGAGCATTGGCCCTTGACCTTTTCCTCTCAGTAATGGGGTTTCCGAGGCTGCTGCGTTTGGATAGAATGGTTTCGCGCTTGATGCAGTCCCTGCAGTTGTTGATGTTGAAGCTGCTGCCGGTGTTTGCCTTGTCCTCACCGTGTCGTTCGGCGGTGGCATACCATGGCCCATATATCTCTCAGCAACAGTCTGTGGACGACTCGGCTCAGCTCCTGGACTCGTCACATCGCCACCATTGTTGCCATTATCACCAGCCCTTTCAAGCATGATCCTCTTAACCTCTCGCGCCCTAGAACTGGTCGCTGAAGACGGGCCTGTGTTCTGTTCCGTTTGTGCATCGTCGCCAGGGAGGCCGATCTTCCATGGCTTCTCTTGATCTTCTGGTGGTCGAGCGATGCCTCCGACCGGAGATACTTTTTTGCTTGAGAAAGTTCCGAGATCGTTCGCTGGTGATGGGGCAAGAGTGTTCATTTCTTCTGTGAGATCTTCCGAGGTTGGACGACCAAGCTTCGGACTGCGTGAGCGTGTATGTAGGGCTTGGACACGAGGCGTAATGTTGCTTGCTTGTTGTGCTGCGGAAGGTTGTGTATATTCTCCTGTTGGTGAAGCTGTATTGTGTCGAAGGTCTGACCCGTAGGAAATGTCTTTATTTGCACGAGTCTGGGGTATTTGTGGTGGCGCTTGCGCTTGTTGGAGATGAGGTGCTACTGTGGAAGAAGATGACTGAACTCCCCCTGCCGGGCGAGATTGAAGGTAAGAACTTGGTACTGGTGGTGCTGAGGCAGGCACAGAACCAGACGGTTGATCCCCTGTATCAACCCGAAGGTCAGGCCGTTGATCAGTGTTATGTTGACCGACAGGTCCAGACTGATATTGTTGTTGCTGATTGTAATGGTATGATTGCGGTCCTTGTTGTTGCCATGAACCAGGAGCTTGGCGCTGATCTTGTGGCGTTGGTGATGTAGCTTGAGAATAAAATGATATTTGAGTTGGAGCAGGACCGTATTGTGACTGTTGCTGCCCATAAGCCTGCTGAGTTTGGTAGGCACCTGAGTGTCCTGGCTGACCGAATGGTTGTCCATGTGGTTGTCCATAATAGCCTTCTTGAGGAGACTGCATTCCCTGAAATTGCTGTGGGGGCTGATTGGCAAAGCGTTGCTGATTGGCGGGATGTTGACTATACAAACTTTGCGATTGCATGTTAGGATTTTGAGCATTGAAGGGCAGCGTCGAAGCACGTGAAGGGGCCTGCTGCTGACGGTGCTCTTTGGCCGGCGACTTTCCAAAGAGACCAGAAAACCTCTTCTTCTTTCCAGCTGGTGTCCCCGTAGATTGTTCTTGCCCTTGCACTGCTGGCCTTACGTAGTTTGCTTGTCCAGGCTGGGGCTGGTTGAATGTAGTCGACTTAAACAAGTCCTTCGACAGCTTTCGTGGCCCAGATTGTGGTCTCTGCTGGTTTGCGACTTCATCGTACTGTTCGCCGTCAGCACCACGGGAATTAATGCTAGTGCGGCTTCCGAGTTTGAAGAGACTGTTTCGGCGATTGTCCATTTCTGGGCGAGGTTGATCTGCTTCGCGCTGATTACGTGATTGTGACTTCGAACCAGAGCGGAATAAGCTCCCCAGTTTGCTTCCCTTTCTTCCTCGATCGCTGTTACTTCCTTGAGTAATAGCCGCGGACTGAATTTGCTGCTGTAAATAGCGCTGCTGATGTTGGGGCTCTTGTGGCTGCTGGTACATATGGCCAGGCTGAGCAGAGGACACGGCCGCCGGAGAGTCAAAGATAGCTTCCTGTGGTGCTGATGGAGGGTAATCAGGTTGAACTTGTTCTTTGATAGGTGACTGACTTTTCGGCTTTGGTGATCGTAGTTCTCTCGTGTAAGGCCCTGGGATACGGAAGCCTCCTTCTTCCTCTTGCGGCACAAATGGTGGCGCATTATGACGATACTTCGCTAGCTCCTCGGGTGGACGTCTTGCGCTTGGTAAAGGACTTTCGGACTTCTCTTGGTCAGCGTCGCTTTGCACACCGAGGACAAGCGCATTATTCGGTTGGTGATTGGCGTTTCTCGCGTTTGCGTTTGAGTCCCCAGTGAAGCTTTTGGTTTGTGCATCCAAGCTGTCCATGGTATGTGTTCCAGGCCGACCAGTGTGTAATAAGCTGTCATTTCCGACGAACGAAAACGGCCGCGACCGCTCAACTGGCATGTCCTGGTCACGACCAAGCTGGGCTACAGGCACAACCTGAGCTCCAGGCGACATCCTTGATGGCTGAACAGAAGGCTGATTGTACCTCGGCAGAGTCTCCTCTTCCTGTCGGTCTTCCTCTGCTTCTTCTGCCTTTGTAGCAGTAACGGAGGGCACAGGAGGAGCGGTGGAGGCGACATCGACAGCGGCATGAGTAGGTTCATTGCGAGAAGCTTGCTGTTCAATGGGAGGACTCACAGTTCGAGTTGCCATGCTCTGTCGACGAGGATGGTCACTAACACTCGACACATCCGATACACTGGAACCGCGTCTGTTTTCATCGCCGCTCGGGTTGAGCATGTCCGCTGAGAATCTACCTGCATCATGCTCAGAATCAATAGTGCTCACTGCTGCCGCGGACTTTCGCTTGTCTACCGTGTCGGTGGGTGATCGTGGTGCGGCATTTGAAGTTGTTGCAGGCAAGTGCTTGACTGTATTCTGCGATCGAGGTGTCTGGTCTTGGCTGATATTGCTAATCGGTTTGTAAGGCGTGCTCAGCCTGTCAGTTTCCCTGGTGCTGACTTCAGAAATTGGTGAGAATGGAGGCTGCACTGTACTGCGTTCTATCCCCCTCGGTCCGGTCACGCCACTATCACCCGGCTGCTTTGCTGTGAAGTATTGTGAGAGCGAGGTTTCGTCCATCGGTGTCGTCGTAGACGGTGTGGGGAGTTGCGGTGCACTAGCGGACGCTGAGGAATGCTGGCTGGTATCGGCGGAGGATGGAGCTTTTCGTGTACCCTAGGAAACAAAGAAGTCAACACAAGACTCGCAATTTCAAATATGAAAAGACTCCATTATCACTATCTTGGCCATGGGTTTTTGTCGTATACCTGGGGGCAAAGACTCTTATGTCAGGGTATCTCATGTCGATGCATTCCTCCACAATCATCATTAGAACGAAGAGAAGTTATCGAGCTACCTTATTATTCGCACTGACAGTGCGCAACTTTTCCTTTCCTCTGGAGAATAAGCCTTTCCCAAGAACGCTCGCCTTTCCCCCATATTTCTTTGCTCCTTCGAATAGCCTTCTGCCGTCCTCTTGCATCTGTTTAGGTCCACTAGATTCACGGGCATGATGGACTCGGGGTGGAGTAGCGTACTGGGCGCCTGCAGGGCGTTGACCTGAGAAGATATCAGCATGCTCTGGCGTGTTCAAAGAGGACAACCAAGTTTCAAGGTGTCCGACTGGCTGCACGTAAACATCACGATTTTCCTCGTAGGCCTTAATACGCTGTTGAGCATTACCCATGCGAAAAATCTGCGACACAGGAATTTTGTCGACAGGGAAGGCAGTGTTAGGATCGTATGGGTGCGGCAGTTGAGCGGTTTGGGGTGCCCGCGACATAATACTAGCGGATGTCGAGGCGGCCGTAGGGGCTGCTGCTTTCGATGATGGTGTCGAGGGCCGCGCTGTAATATCACTCACAGCGGTCGCCGACCTTGGCGACTCCTGAGATGGACTGACAGCAGGCGCGATCGTGCTGATGCTTCGGCTCTCGTCCTCGTCGGATTCCATTGGGACTGCAGTAGCCATACGATTGCTTTCACCAAGTGTCTGGTTTGTTTCTGCTACGGCTGCACGAACGGGTGTCAAGCCCTTGCCTTTGTTTTGGGGCGTAGATAGAGTGGTATCGTCATCTGCCGATGCAGGTGTTGACAACGAAGTGGTTACTTTGTTTTCCAATGTGTTTGCACGCTTATCATCATAAGGAGCAACGGGCGACTGTACAGCTTGATTGCCTAGAGGACCACGCATGTTGTAGGGTTGAGTGGACGGAAACGCAACAGGCCCATCATGCATAATGGTGAATTCCTTCTTGGCTAACGAATTCAGTCTAGCAAGTGCAGGAGATTCTACTTTTTTCCCCGTAGCAGTCGACGAGAGAGGTTGACCAGTTATTGAGGCGGTTGTTGATGATACTGGTTGTGAGAGCCGATTGTGGATAGCTTGATTGTCTTCAGGGTGAGCCGCAGTAGCATCCTTTGCCAAACCGATTGAACTCGTTGCAGCTAGTGGTGAAGCAATTCCATTGAATCGGTCATGCTGGGGCCATAATGGCGCCGAAATGGCATTTTGGTCCTCTTGGTTGTCTACTGGTGGCAGGGTTGTCGTGGCTGAGGTTGAGCCAGTAGCAACCTGAGGATCCCGGAGTACATTACCTGGCCTGTCCATTTTGTGTTCTTCAGCTTTTAGCGCTTGGAGCGGCTTAAAGCTGTTCTGCTCCTGCAGACTCTTGTTCTCTCTACTAGGTGAAAGCGCCAGTGCAGCAGCGGCAAAGGGAGGCGATATTGGCCGCAAGCTATCTGATTCACCAGCACGGCCGAGCTGTCTTTGTTTTTCTGCCTCGTTGTGCCGATGCATACTTGAAGACTTCGGCGTGAGACTCTTTACAATATCCGTTTCCAACTGCTCGGGGTCAGGGCCGTCTTCGGAGTCGCTGTGGGTGGCTGGTGGACGAGTGGAGTCCTTTGGCCCGACTGGTCGTTTCGTTCGCAGTGGCGCAGGGACATCACCTGTGACAGAGCGGGATTCCTCATCATCGCTCCACCACCTATCTGATCCTTTTGAGGGTGAGTCATCACGCGCAATGCTCGATGGGTTTTTCTTAAATTCTGGTCCAGAAGCCAAAGCCCCCGCTGTAGCTGGAGCGCTAGGGTGCTGCCTTGTAGTGTCGGTTGGAAAGTGTCTGCCTCTCGCAACAGGTGTTGCTTCCTCGGAAGTAGAGGGCGTGCTTGCAAAATCGCGTGCCGTAGACCGATTCGGTACTGTAGATTGACCGACTGGAGGAGTAGCAGCAAGATCCCGTGCTGCCACAGCTGACTCCCTGTTTCTGCCAGCTGAGTCCTCGTCATGCTCATTGATGCTACTGACCTCCGAGTCGTCAGTCGTGCTTGACGTCAAGGATGGACCATTGAAGATCCCAGCAAGAGCTGAGCCTGCGGTCGCAGCTGCCGCGAAAGCTTGAGCTTGGATGCCACTATACTCAGACCGCCAGTTGTCACGCTTCGGTGCCGTCGCAGTAGGTACGCTTTCAACACTCTCAGACCTTGCGTTGTCACCAGCTAGACCAGGTCGATGGGGTGAAACAACGGATGCGATAGATGGTTCTGGCGTGTCTACTGTAGGAACACTGGTTGATGATAGCCAGCCACCCGGCAAGGATGGGCGGAAGCTTTCATCCCTTGTTACATTAGGGCGAGTAGTGGGCGGTGGACTTGCAACACCCGTCGAAGAATCGACAGAGTTTTGGAGTCCTCTATCCGTGGGGGCTTGTACGCTCCTCTGAAATGAGTCTAGAGCGGGCGCTGGAGAAGACAAGCTTGAAGACTCAACGCCAGGAGTTGTTGGATTACTGTCTTTGAAGCCATGTCTGGCGTGGATTTCTTGCTTAGTTGCTGACCACTCTCGCCATTCTTCGGAAGCAGTGCGCTGATCCGAGATACCAGAGGCTTGTGATTCTTGCTTTCGCAACGACGGGGCCTCAACTTGAATTGCGGCAGGTGCTTCTTGCGCATTAACGGAATCTCTACTCCTTGGCTGTTGATGAACCAGAATTGCGGGACCCGGTCTCACCATGTGCGCTTGTGTTGCAGTATCTCTCGTGATGGTTGGAGTATCTTCCATTAGTATTGCTGATTGCGGCTCGGGAACCTGGGGAGATTCGGCATTCAGCGGTCTTCTCGCAGGACTTGGACTTTCACGGCGGTTTGTACCAAGTCTTCTCGGTGTGGGCAAGTCCTCTTCGAGGTGCTCTTCTTGTGTTGCAGCCTGCTGTGTCGGTCGGTTCCACGGCTGCTCCTTCGACCTCTCTACAATGGGACTGATATCGGAAGTACTCGTCGTGTTTGATCTTAGCATGGAGTCTTGAGACGTAGTAGGTGAACCTCGCTTCTGGTTCTCAGCCTCAAAGACGTCGTTGACCATAGTTCGGTAGCCGAGAGACGTCTTGTGTTGTAACTCACCCGAATTCTCGGGTACGGTGGCCAGACCGTCCTTGGGTGGGACCGGAGGACCGCCATGAGATTGTTGAGCGCTATCCGAACTCGTGCTGTCTCGGCGCACGAAATCTGAGCCGAATGTAGAAGAGCGGCTGATCTGTGGTAGCAGCGATGCGGTAGTCCCGTAATCTCTCTGTTGTTGACTGGTACTCCTCGAGGGAAATCGAGAGTCCTCCGTCGTGGCGGATACCGGGTCAGGTCGATCAGTGTATTTTGAGGATGCTGATGGGTAAGACATTTGCTGTGATACATCTGTGTTTATCGGCTGGATTGGTGTTGCGGCAGCAGCACTCAATGGGACGGTGTCAGTTTTGTGTTCTAGGCCATACTCGCTCCTTCGTTCGGCAACAGTGTCTAATGCAGGCTGTTTCCTTCGATTCATTTCCATATCCGGGATAGCAGATTGAGGTAATGGAGGCGCATCCGAGGGCATATCTCTATGGATGGCATCCATGCTCGGCCTCGGCAACTCCTGCGATTTACGCTCTTTTTCTCTCTCTTCTTCCATTCTCTTGTAGATTTCGGCTGGTCGAACGAAGGGTAGAGGTTTCGAGGTTGCTGCTGCAGCTGCAGTCGCTGGCGGCATATCCGGAGGCACATCAGGTTGACTCAAGCTGCTCTTCCTGGGCGAGAATGACCGAGCAGCGGCATTTGAACCTCGACTGTCCGGCCTCGGGACTTCTCTGTGATACGAGTCCATTGAGGATCGTCCAGCAACACCTGACTCCATATTCGTATGCGTGCCCTGCATTGGCATAGTTTGCTGTCTTGGAGGAGGCGCATAGCCCTGATGCTGCTCGTAGTACCGGGGCGCAACAGGTTGCGGAGAAGGAAAGGCAGGAGGAGCGGCGCTTGAAGAGGTGTCCGAAGCAGGGAATCCTTGTCGCTCATCGCCTCGGTCGAATGACAATCTATTCGAGGTATTGGGGGTAGGGGGATTGGTATGGCTCCGTCGATCCTGTGATAGAGGCGGCTGAACAGGTCGTTCCTCATACGAACCGTATGGATCGTCGCCCCAGTCATCTCCTCCATAGTCGACCTGTCTTGCTTCGGCCCATTTGCGCGTAACATTTCTGTTCATATTGGGTCTGTAAGAGGGTAGCTGGTGCGACATGCTGGGCAGATATCGTTGTTAAGAGACGGTGGTGAACAGACAGAATTAGTAGCCGGCAGCTATTTCGGTGAAGGCAGGGATATGCTGCGACGGTCTAGGAACAGCTTCCTGTAGGGTATCGTAGGACAGAGGGGCGGAAATTGGTGACATGCATTCAATCCTTCTGCTACGGCCCTGCGCAATGTTCAACAAGTAACAGACGGGGTATCAGTAGAATGGCGACCACAACATGAACATCACCAGAACAGCCTTGCGAAAGACAAACGCTCAGTGAACAGAGCAAAGCAACAATATCGTAATTAAAAGGCTAACGGAAGAAGGAGAGTTGATCACCACTTCCAAGAAACCGGGCCTGGCACGCCTCGTAAACTGTGTTTGACTGGCTTGAGCTCTGGTGGCCCTCACCACCACATGCTGCAAGCTGCGTCCACCACGTCAGCGAAATGACCGGTTCGGTGACTGCGCCACAAGTTGACAATCGTCGTTGCAGATGCGTCCTCCCCGGTGATTGGCGTAAAGTCTTCGAGATCAAATTCCGCTGCACAATTAGCGGATCTGAGCGGGCCTAACCCGGCTGAGGATCCCAGACGAAGTTGAAGTTCCAGACTTGAAACACCTGTTCGTGAAAAGGACAACGTTCCATTTCAAGCGCCACATTGTACAACAGCAAACACCGCACATTCACAGATTGCACTTCGACGCATCCTTTGTCCTTATCGCTTGACTGCACATTGCCATTCTACGACGTGTCGAAGTAACCGCTTTCGGCGACCGATTCAACGTCTCCCAGCAGCAACTGCATCTCCGTACGCCTCGCTGCACACACTCAGATACCTCAAACAGCAGATTGCAATCCGGACACTTCTACAACCGCTGCCAGGATGGTAACATCCATACAAGACCGCACTTCCGAATTCCGCACCATCCTTGCTCAAGCCCAAAAACGCCAGAATACCAAAACTTCTCAACAACGACAATCCCTTCTCTCCGACGTGCAAAAAGCGGATGCGAATAGCGATGGCACACCTCGAAGCGCGCGATCTCAATTTGCACGAGATGCTGCAGCGGTAGGACGAGGTATCACTGCAACAATGGGCAAACTTGAAAGACTTGCACAACTCGCAAAACGAAAGGCCATCTTCGACGATAAGCCTGAAGAAATCAACCAACTGACCTTCGTCATCAAACAAGACCTTTCGCGCCTCAACAGCCAAATCTCAAACCTTCAAGTGGTAAACCAGCAGCAACACTCCTCACAACCGAGAGCACAAGATCAGGAAGGTCAACATAACAAGAACGTCGTGTTGCTACTACAAAACAAAGTCGCAGATGTCGCCGCTAATTTCAAGGATACCCTCGAGATCAGGACAAAGAATATCCAAGCTTCAAGATCGCGGACGGAGAATTTCATCTCGAGTGTGAGTGCGAGGAGTACACATTTTGATACCTCGAGATCCGAATCGCCGCTGTATCAGGGCACGACCACCGGAAAGTCGCCGCGCGCTGCACACTCTTCGGCGAACGATCTCCTGACCCTCGAGCCCTCGTCCTCATCAACATTGAGCCTGGGAGGTCCACAGTCAGAACAACAAATGTTATTAATGGAAGAAGCGAATGCCCCGGGCCAGTACATTCAACAAAGAGGGCAGGCAATCGAAGCGATAGAACGGACAATCAACGAGCTCGGAGGAATATTCACACAATTAGCCGGTATGGTTGCGGAACAAGGAGAGATGCTGCAACGGATAGACGCTAACACCGAGGATGTGGTCGATAATGTCCAAGGCGCCCAACGTGAATTGCTGAAATATTGGAGCAGGGTGCAGGGTAACAGGTGGCTCGTTGCGAAGATGTTTGGAGTATTAATGATATTCTTCTTACTGTGGGTTTTGATATCTGGTTGATCAGACCGAGTTTGAGACGAGGTGGCGGAAAGACTAATTGGATGGTGGAGGCACAGTGTTGAGGCATTGAGCGACATACGGCCAAGCAGCCGCATATACTTCTTGTTTATTGATTTTGTGGGAGTACATCAACAGCCGCCTCCAGAGATGCTAGCGAAGAGGTGCCGAAAGTCATTTACCAGGGACACAGCTTAACTGTTGTAAAGGACTGGAAAACCAACAGTGGAGCCGAAGAAATATTGTAATAACAAAGACCTGAACAAAGTCTTGATGCCGTTTTTTGACCCTTCTTGACACTGTGTATTGTATCCCAGTGGAAATCATCGGACCCGTTATGTGTCAACAAGCATGCTTGTCTGCTTATGACTGCTCAAATCAGGACTCGACGTCAACCAGGTCAGCCCAATATATACTCCATAGACCGGAATGAATGCTGTGGTTGGATATCGGCTGAATCTAAGTGGCCTCGTCTTGAATTCATTCCATCATCCCGTCGTATCTCGCGCAGTTCTCAAATTCGTCCCATTGTCCTTCCAATATCCATCTAGAACTGATCCAAAGTCATACTAACACTAACATCTGTTCCCTCCACCATCCTCGTAAACTCCTCAAAACTAATCATCCCGTCCCCGTCTCGATCCGCTTCCATGATAGTCTTGTCTACAATCTGCTGCAACTGTTGATCTTTCAAGTTAGAGCCTACCATCATCTTCAACACAATAAATAGTTCGCCATTTGAAATATACCCATCTCGGTCAATGTCATAGACTTTGAACGCGAATTTGAGCTTTTCTTCTTTGTTACCCTTGGAGGAGAAGGCAGAGAGACCAAGGACAAATTCTTGGAAGTCAACATCGCCACCACCGTCTTCGTCGAATATTGCTATCATTCTGTCCACTAAGTTAGCTTGCGTGCCAGGTCATATCTGTTAGGTGAATATCGAGGGATAGCGGGCATCGCAGATGTGCTGATGGCAGATGCTGAGCGAGAGAAGGCAGACGAACCTTGTCGCCAACGGGTTGCTCGAAACCTGCGGTAATGACAAGAATTCTTCTCGCTCAATTGTGCCAGAGTTGTCCTTGTATGCGTGTCAGCCTCTCACGCTTTTCTCTCGCTCATATCGCTATTGCCCACCTTGTCCAACTTCATGAAACGCTTTCGTAATCGATCGACTTCCTCTCTATCAACTGCACAGCCATTACATCAGCATCTATTCGTCCATGGCTTTGTGTCGAGTGCCAGCGTCTGGCAGAAACGGTGCAGCCGTACAGTTTGATCCAGCGACAATATTTTCAATCACCTGACTTCCTGAGACTGTCTGTCTTCTTCGTGCATCATATAGGGCAGCATTGTTCGGTTCTGCCTCGGTTCCAGCTTGGGCGCCGAAGGCTGGTGTTGCCATGATGAGCGAAGAATATTGTGTTCAAGGAAGCGTGCGCAGTTCAGATCAGAAGTCCAAGAGATCAAGGTTCACGGAATAGAGCAAGCCAGACAGCAATATCGTCAAATATCTGCTACTGCTGTGCGAACGTGATGTCAAGCAAGTAAAGAAGGGCATGCGACAAAGAGTGTGGCACGTAGTAGCCCACCGATGTCAGCAGAATCAGCCCGCAACAGCAGCAAACCAAAAGAACACTAACCGAACCGAGTCAGCTCCAGGCACAGGTACTAGCCACACAGAGTCATGCGCCACTATCAAGATTTCAGGGGTATATACTAATTCCATATTTAGTTAGCACTGGCATGCACTGTGGCTTGACACTCAGTTTAGGTGATTTCATTTCTCATGCCCCGCGACCAGCGCCAACTTTGGCTGCCAAACACCCTCGCAGTCGTCACCCGCGACTCTGCTTTTCTCCCTGACGCGCAAAAATTATCGCAAGTCACCCATCCCTCGCACTCTAAATCCGCACCAACCCATCATTGTCCTAACTCTTCAACCATCAAAATACGACTACAAACCAGCCAAAACCATCGTAAAACACGATCTAAAATCATCCGCTGATCAAGCGCTACATTCTCATACCGAAATCAATAATTTTTGATCGTCCGACCGTGCGGCATACGTGCAGGTCACTTCGGTGAGGTGTGGTCATTCTACGTGTCCTCTTGCTCGCTTTCACTCACCTTGACCTCACTCCGGCCACTTCGGTCAAACTCCGATGTTGTCGCCGCACCCCTAATAATCCGGCAATAAACAAGCATCGTTGTTGACATTACCTGAACTAAATGTCACGCGTCACTGGTCGGCACACGCGCCCCAAGAAACTCACACCAAAGCAGAATGTGCATATCTTTCGTGAGGAGCAAGTCGATAGTGTTACCGATATTGACGCCATTCGAAATCAGGTAGATACTGGTGTAGAAAAGGCTGAGGAATCGGTAAGTCCTAACTGCACCCGCTCACCCGCTCACCTGATTAGGTGTTGTGTTGATGTACTAATTTTTTGGTCAGGAATACCATCTACAGCAGGCGATCAAAGCGTCGCAAGCACAAAAACAGGATAAAGCCATCAAAGATGCATACATACCAACACCACCTACCATATCAAGTGACATCCAATATGATGTGTTGTACCCAAAAGGATGGCAGCAGCCTGCCACCTACATCCGTTCGTCTGCGACGGTCGAAGATTATGTCAATCCATCGTATTGCATGGATGAGGATGATGAAGTCGCTCTCAAAGTGATGAACTCAAAACTGCCGGGTCTGCCGCCAATGACGGAAGAGCAGTTTGAGGAGGTCATGAGTTTTTTCGAGGAGATGGTGCAACTTGAGCAGCCATTTGCAAACGTTCACAATGCTCCTATCATGCCCCTAGACGAACTCATGTTGCTTGTAACAGATTCAACCCCCGATTCAGTGAGGACGTACGCAAACATTGTGTATGAGCATTGGCAGACGAGACGTGTAGTAAAAGGTAACAATGGCATCTCACCACAATTGAAGTTTGAGACTGGCCAGGAAAGCGACGATGCAGATCCGTACGTCTGCTTCCGACGACGTGAGGTCAAGAATTTCCGCAAAACTCGAAATCGAGATCTGCAGAGTGCCGAAAAGCTCCGCAAACTTCGACTGGAGCTTGAGACAGCTCGCAATGTTTTGCTGATGGTGAAACAACGTGAACAAGCCCGCAAAGAAGTTCTCGAGATAGATAAGCAAGTCTTCGAACAGCGACAAGCCTTCCGAGAACTGAAGAGAAAGCTCAAGCAATCAGGCGACGATGATCTCCTAATCAATCAGAAGAAGCCTAAGTTGCCGCCAGTAGTAACACAAGACCAGCAATTGCAACAGCAACTTGCTAATGCTGCTGTGAGACCTTCCGGTGCAGAGCTGAAGACGATCGAGGATCTTCGTGCCGAACGAGAACGTGCCATTGAGCGAGAGATTCAAACTAACATCGAGAAGCATATCCGCTGGAACGACGCCTTCATAGACAAGACCATGTTCCCTCTCACGCCTGACACAGAAGATTTCCAAGACACAGACACACAGTTTCTGCCAGCTATGCCTGCCACGGTATATCTGCCAACGCCTCCAGCTAGCGTCTCAGAGGACGAAGCGGACAAGCCGGCCGAGAATGGCGATGTGGAAATGTCCGATATCTCAAGATCGTCGACACCCTTCAGATATGCCAGTCCAGCAGGCGATGAGGATTATCACCAAGCCATGCCAGCATTTCGTATGAGAATAGGAAGAGGTGGTCGAAGAATGCTGGATCGGAAAGTTCCGTATCGAAGAAAAGACCCTTCATCAGATGGAGGATACAATGCGTTCAGATTCGACTATTCCGACGATGATTCAGATGTAGTTATGGATGACGAAAGCTCGCACATGGACGCCTCGACCCGTAGAGCGAACGAGAGGTGTTTACTGTTGGGCAAGTCGAGCGAGAGTCAAGCTGCAAATGCCAGGAGAGCTCAATTAGAGCAGGTCAATGCTGGTCATACTCCGGCGCAACAGTCGCAGTTGCAGGTGTCAACTGCTGCTGCTGCTTCTTGATAGTGTTTGAATACCAACAAATTTGCGACGGCGCTTCTGTTGATGGAGCTGCTGGATGACAACCAATCTTGTTCGCTTCACTTCTTGTCTTCTTTGTCCAATGTATTGTGCAGTCGTGCTTGGTTCTTCGATGCTCTTCCATATGACCTTGTTACAGGTATCGTATGCCAACTCGCACTTGTGCCTTTCCGCCATCCCCTTCTTTGACAGTGGGAAGGGCCTAGTAAAGCAAGATACTGGTCCAAGTAAACGATATGTAGTGTTTTAGGCGGGCACATCTAACCGATAGTGCGCGTGCGCTTTGTGGCAGTTCGAACTTATGGTTTGCACAAACAGTTCAATTGCTTGCCTGGTTACGCACAAGGCTGTTTGGCCACCACAGTCCGAAGGACATATCAATGACCAGGAGTGACAACCATGATGGTAATGCAATGGGAGACTCTGAAGGCTACCGAGCAAGGCCACATATAACCAGTCCGTCTATTTTGAACAGAAGTATCCTGCAGCATAGGTAGCCTGTGCTCTTGTTGTTGATCATCAGGTCGGCGCAGATGGTTTGAGCTGCATGATCTGGAACACAGCAACTTTCAGGAGATAGGATAGGGCCAAGACCAGGATCAGAGGGTAACAAAATGATGGAATTAGTGACAGTAACGGTAATATGTCCACGGACGAGGGAAGTGGTGGTAGAAGAGGTGCTCAAATGCACTTGACAACACAGCAACTCGGAGAAATACGAAGATGATGTGCGTGTTGGACAAAGCGCTAGACACCTTGCCCGCCTTTGAGTTCCGCTCTCCCAAACTGTAGGAGACGATCCAGGAAACTTTGCCGATTTTATTGCCTTTGATATCGGGCATAACTTTTCGCCGAAACGACATCATCTCACGACAACAGAAACATGCCCCAGTGCCCACGATCGCGGAATAACAGTCTAAAACCGGTTCAAAATCTCCAGGCACCCTCAGTGGATCATACATAATGATAGCTATCGGCCTTGAAGGCAGCGCCAATAAACTCGGCGTGGGAATAATCTACCACCCTGAACGTAATAAAAACTCCTCGAAACCAGCCCCTCCTGCTCAAATATTGTCAAACATTCGTCACACGTATGTTTCCCCGCCCGGTGAAGGGTTCCTCCCTAAAGACACAGCCTTACACCACAGAGCTCATGTCACCGATCTAGTCAGACGGTGTCTGAAGGAAGCAAAGTTAACAATTGACGATGTCAACTGCGTATGTTATACTAAAGGTCCCGGCATGGGGGCACCTCTTCAATCAGTCGCCATTGCAGCCCGCACACTCAGTCTACTCTGGGACAAACCGCTGGTAGGTGTAAACCACTGCATCGGGCACATCGAGATGGGGAGGGAAATCACAGGTGCAACAAACCCCGTAGTCCTCTATGTCTCCGGTGGCAACACCCAAGTGATAGCTTACAGTACTCAACGCTACCGCATCTTCGGCGAAACTCTCGACATTGCCGTGGGTAATTGCCTCGACCGCTTCGCGCGCACTCTCAATATCTCCAATGACCCGGCGCCGGGGTATAACATCGAGCAACTCGCGAAGTCCGGGAAAGTGCTCCTTGACTTGCCATACGCAGTAAAGGGGATGGATTGCAGTTTCAGTGGCATCCTTGCTCGGGTCGATGAGTACGCGGCGCAGATGTACGCGGGAAAGTTAGTGGATCCAACAACCGGCGCACCCATCACACCAGAAGATCTATGCTTCTCCCTCCAAGAAACAGTATTTAGCATGCTTGTTGAAATCACTGAGCGCGCCATGGCTCACGTCGGTAGCAATCAAGTCCTGATAGTCGGTGGTGTGGGGTGTAATGAAAGGGTGCAAGAAATGATGGGCATCATGGCCCGGTCACGCGGAGGCAGCGTCTACGCCACAGACGAACGTTTCTGCATTGACAATGGCATTATGATTGCTCATGCTGGGCTGCTAGCGCATGCGACGGGATTTGAGACGGAACTGAAAGACAGCACATGTACCCAGAGGTTTCGGACGGATGATGTGTTTATTGCGTGGAGGGATGATTGAAGGAGAGATATTCGTTTTGAATGAGGAACGGGGAAATGTCCATTGATGGACGACGATTATGAGCAACAAATCACGTGGAATGACAGATTGTGAGTATGATGGTGATGAAACCGGACGTCTTTTGAGTAGAGGTCGAACGCTGGTTGTAAGGGAGATGAGCACATGCCTGGTAGAAAACATCGAGGATAAGGCTTGTTCCCTACAAGAATTGAGGCTACCGGCACGGAATCAAAAATAGTATTACACAGCAGAGCAAACACCATTGAAGAACGCAAGAACGGTTCAACGCTCGGGTTGTACGGAGCACGGGCGTGATCATTCGGGTCGAAGGTACGGAATAGAGAATCTGGAAGGAGACCAAACGAGGCTACTAGTAAGGTAGCTGTCTCCTTGTTTTGAACACTCTTAGCAAAGGGGAAATGTGTGTTGGTTCCAAGCGAAGGTCAGGGGGATGATGGTAGTTTGCTCCGCATCCTCATTGTCCAGCCATACCACCAGCGCCAGGCGGTGAACAATAGCCGCCATAAAAAGCAATCACAACATTCCCGTTTTCCACGAATGTACTCAGACCTCGTGTTACTATTTCCTTCCAACACCATGCTAAATCGAAAGAATTTCGAATGGACCTCCAGCTACTCTCCAATCCAGGCCGCCAACTAAGCAGGCCCTTCTCGTCGCTGATGGATCACCGGGACTGGTTTGTATGAGATTGTGGTGACGTACTACACGACATATGTCAGTATTAGCCACTGTGAGAGGAACTGAAGTTGAAGCAAGTTCTGACATGGGGGTGAATGCTTACCTTCTTTTTATACCTCGTCGTAACACTTGTGGCCAGCACACCGTTCCTAACGTTGCTGGTCATGAGATGGTTCAACACAGTATGATTGGGCAAGGCCAGCACACTCCCGTCATCTTTCATTGGCAAATTCCCATTCAGGATAGACTTGGACAGAAACAAAGGCAAAGAAGGCGGATGTGGCTGCTCCCGGATAACATCCGCGGCTATCTCATAGCGCTTGTCGTTTTCAGGCAAGTCAACGTCGACGAGAGCTTGGGGCGTAAGTTGGCGAAAGTCACCCTCGGAAATTTCTTCGACGGGGATTGAGTCGGTGGTGTAGGAAGCAGCTTCTTCGTGGTATTCGCCTGGTGTAGCGGTGCCAGAGTAATCATCGCGACCTTCGTCGTCAGGGTGGGGTGAGTGTTGTGTCTGGTAGGGTAGCTGTTTGGTAGTGCCGGGCGGCAGTTGAGAAGATTCACGGCGGGACTTGGGAATGTCATCTGTGCTTATCTCTATATAATTGACAAGGATGTTGTTAAAGTCGACAGCGGTGGGAAGTTGTGGACTTGTGACCATTTGATTGTCGACAAAAAATTTAAGATGGTGAGTGCCGGGTGGGAGGTTGATTGTTGTCTTCCAGTGGTCGTTTCCACCGTCACTACATAGCGAAAGAGGTCAGCCCGAGCTTCAGTGTGTACGAATCGAGCAAGAAAATTCATAAGGTTCCAAGTTTAGGCAGAAACAGTCAAAACAACCTAGGGTTGTACAGATCAACCAACTGTTGTGTCGCTGCAGCCATTCTCGCGAGACTCCAAACAAAGAAAGTGGGAGGTAGTTTTCCACATTGAGCAAGGAAGATACGTACCTCTTTTTCAACCGAAATTTTTTGTCCCAAGCAGCAAAAGTTCCCGTTACGAAGACCTTTTCGGCAGGTTGATTCCATTCAATCAAAGTTGGAACAGTCTGACCAGTGACACCTACACCAAATGGCTGTAATTCCTCGTTGATATCTTCCTCGTCTTGTGTAGCCACACTGAGCATGGAATTCCTTCTAACAGGAGCTCCAGCGCTTAGTGGCTCGTGGTCATCCGTATCGAAAAGGGGAACAACATCCGAGTCATTCTTGTCAATGGGACCAAGATTAGGGGAATCTGGCATGGCACCAGGTTCTGCGATAGGCAGAGGAAGTCTTGGAGGCCTGTGGTGTGAAACTGGAGCATATGGGCGCTCATCGTAGGCCACGAGCTTGCTGTCATCTACCAAATCTTCTTGCCTACTCCGCGATTGAAGCGTCGAGGGTGTCGGGATATCTATACTGCCGGTCGGAGCTAGATTCGGTATGTTTAAAGCTTGAGACATGGATCTTGTTCCATGCTCTTCGTCTTTCTTCTGTCTTGAGGCTGTTGAGATGGACCGCTCCACTCGACTCGATTTGTTTGACAACTCGGGTGATGTTGATTGCAGCATTTTCTCGAGGTTCGCAGTGTCAAGGTTGTGGGTTGTGGTACCATGTGCGGCGACGGTACTGGCTGAGGCATCTGCTGGCTGTGAGGGACCTTTCGATAAGGCCTGTACAGAGATCCTTCGATTGACTTTGCGTTCTTTCTCAGTCTGCGGTGTCGCACTTCGAGAAGTCGGCTTCTCGCTCGACTGGTTTTGGCCCATTGTGAGTGACCTGCTGTTGGGTGAATTTTGGCGATATCGTTACAGGCTGGCTATGCACTGCAGCTGCAGGTCGGAATGCCTTGACCAGTGGCTCTTCTGATCGAGGTGCAGATAGTGGTGGAGTCGGAACTGATGGATATGCGACAAGTGTACGAAGTAGATGCACTACCGGCTGTGACACTGTTTCGACCTCATCGTTAGTTGCTTGCCGTCACGGATTCAGTCCTGGTGGTTTCGGGCTTTTGTCGAGTCGTGCCGCCTCACATGAAGTGATTAATCGAGTTCACACGCATTAGCTGCAAAGTCCGCATTGTGTGGGCGCTTTAGTTAGAGTTGGCTTCCTACTAATGACGAATGTGGGGTGTTTGCTCTCGTACTTTTTTAGCGAACACACCAGAAGTTGCTTCAAGCTTTGCAGCTGGTCATCATAGAATTATCAACAGAATGCGACGATGAAGACGATTCACGAATGGAGGCCGTGTCAGATTCTCATTCTGTTAGTACAGCCATACGCTGGTTCCAGGCAGCAGGCACATTTCTATACTATGTTTCCCTGCCAGTTGTCAAGCTCCTACTTTTGATTGTGTACATCCTGCGTGTCTGTCTGTCACCATTTATTTACATTGGAAATGCTTTTATGCGCCTGTGCTTGGTTCCATGGCACATCCTTGCGAAGTTTGAGGTGAGATTTCTCCTTCTTGTTCAGATGGTAGTACTGACAGCTGAAGGCAATATGGTATTTCTTAGGATGCGCAATCCTGATTGGCATCGTCGCTGCCCTTGTTGTGCATGCTGTCTTGCGAACATTCATCCTAGTCTTCAAACTTGATCAAAAGCGTGTGCCAAAGCCTCGAGACGTTCCTGCGACTGGGCATGATGTCAAGAGCTATCGACAGGCCAGAGAAAACAAGAGAAGGCGGGCTGAGAAAGAGCAGCAAGAAATAGAAGTGAGAGCCAAAGTTCTGGCATCGAGTCCGCTGATTCGTGATGCTCTCAAGAACATCCAGCGGAATGAGAAGGAGAAGGATACGATCAGCCCGCGAGTAGGACGACCAGACCAGTCAGCTTCATTGCTGGGCCAGACGATACTTGAGCAGACCGATGAGGAAGATTCTTGAGAAGAACATATAGGGGGCTCACTCCTACTTGGCCTTGGCCAAGGCTTGCTGAAACAGACTTTTGCATCGTACTCTGCTGCCCAACCGGGCACAAAGGAGGAAAGCACCGCTCATCTTGCGGTGTAGACTATATGTCTCCTCTGGTGGAGGTGCCAGTCGTTCTCGAAGCATAGTAGGGATGTAGCTGCGGACACGATCGGTGATGGTCTGGTCCTTGAAGTCGTACTCATCCGGTGCAAAGTCCATGAATGGCTCCGCCAGAACCATGATGGAGTCAATATGAGCGTTGACCATAGCCCTGGAATCGTATCCGGTCAAGTAACCAAGCTGAATTGAAAGCTCTTCACACTTCTTGCGATCGCGTTCCGACGCCGCTTGAAGGACCCCTGTGTATAGCTTGACAAATTTCTCCGGATACTCTCTTGATGCTCCAAAGTCGAGGAGCTCAAGCTTGTTGGTCGTGCGGTTGAAGAGAAAATTGGTCCAGTTCGGGTCGGTTTGCATGTACCTAAATTCCATGATCTCACGGAGACACAGTCGAAGAATTTGAGCTCCAATCCAATCGCGCTGTTCCTGGTTGAACGATTTGATCCTCGTAACCGCAATGCCTTGCATTCTTTCCATGGTTAAGACCTGCTTGCCTGATGCTTCATCAACTATTCCTGGCACAGTAAACACTTCGGTGTCGTCAGCCAAAAGCTGCCGGAAACGCTTGGCTGCTTCGGCTTCACGTACATAGTCGCACTCCCAAGCAAGCTCCGTCCGAGCATTGGCAATGGTTTTGTCTAGGTACAACCCCTTCGGAAGCAGCTTGGTAGCATGTAGCAGAAGCGAAAGATTGTTCAAATCTGAGGAAATAGATGCAGCCACGCCAGGGTACTGTACTTTGACCGCGACAGGCTGGCCCGACTTGAGCACAGCACCATGAACCTGTCCAATCGAGGCTGCTGCCATCGGCTTTTCCTCGAACGACCGAAACATATCCTTCCAATTGCTGCCAAGATCGTCTGCAATGACCTTATCTCGTTGCCAAGCAGGCATGTAATCAGCGTTATCCTGTACCCTTTGCAGAACCTCAACAACAGCCGGCGGCAGCATTTTAATATCCTGGAAGCTAACCATTTGTCCCAGCTTCAGCGCTGCCCCTCGCATTTTGGATAGTTTGGCGACCAATCTCTCCATGTTGGCAGGACTAAGCATGAGTGATCCGCTCTTTGACCCGCGCATACTTTCTGAGACCGCGCCAAACGCCATGGATGCTGCTAGCCCACCGTACTCGAACAGTCGACCCACTCGTGATGACGGAACTCGTGACTCTCGCATCTGGTACGGCTTCGGATCGTTGTCTACCTGACAACCTGTCAGTCGATCAGCTTGGCTCATACAAGCAACAAGGCAAAGCTTACCACTGGGTCCTGCAGATCAGATACCATATCATTTGCAAGCTGCTTTAGATCCTGCTTCTCCACTCCTGAGTTCTGTTGTCTTGTGATGGTGCTGGTATGAAACGCTCGTTTCCCCCCAGGCATGTACTTTTCTTTCTTCCCTAGTAGTCGCGTAGACTTTGGGCTATGGAAGAGCTGCGCTAGTTGCTCTTCCGTTGGTTCAAGAGCTTCATTATCTTTGGCACCGGAGTAGTATACATCCGCATTGATGTCTTTCGGGATGTGCGAGTCGCCACCCTGCACATCATTCTCGGTTTTTGGTACACGGACCCGAGGCAGTGCTGACAGAACTGGCTTTACTTGTCCGGGTGGTTGATAATATACGTCCTTCTCTTGATCAATGGAGAATTCAGCCTCACCGTCCGGCGGTTCTGCAGTCCTTGCTGGAATTTGGTCTTCGAATTTTCGTTGAGCTACTCGGGCGCCCTCCGAAGATAGTGATGAAGCAGACGGTGTCGGAATAGAGGACTGCGATGAGCTAGTTGGCTTGAGTGCATCTCCTGATTGTTGCTCCAGCGGTGCCTTCACATCCTCGGCAGAAGGTCTCTGATGCTCGCTTTCTATATCCCCTTGCTTTTGAACTATAGGACTGCCCGACGGAGGTATTGTGCCATCTGGCAAAGGATGTCGTTCGGCCTTTGCTTGTGCCACGTCAAGCGCACCATCTGCTGGCCCATCCGCAGCCGCGTTATCCTCAGACTTCGTGAAGTGGTGATCTTGTTGTATCCCTGGCTTTTGCTGGGCTTTTGCTTGCGGACCAGTTGAAGTGTTAGCTCTCGGTATTGATTCGCTCGTATTGTTCTGCGACGTGGCCTGGCTGAAAGCTTGTGAAGCTGCCGCAAATAGTGCCGGATTTTGTCGTCGCAGAGCTTTTGTTAAGGATGAAGTTTTGCTGTATAATTCGGCCTGCCGAAGCCGGATTGCAAAATGACTGTAGGCTACATTGCGAGATGCTCGAAGAATTGCGATCGCATCAAGGATGCGTTTTCCGGACATGTTACTTAATTAATATATCAAGTGCATCTCGTGCATCCAGCTTTTGTCTTCCAAGGTCTCTCGGGCTGCCTGTATATCAAAGAAAATAAGAAGGGAACATAAAGATTGAAGATACTATACTTTCAGGATAGTTGACGTGGACGATGTCATGGATCCAAGACCCTAAATTGAGATGTCCATCCTATAGCTCATCCCCACAACGTGGCCGAGGCTGTCATCTTCAACCAAGCTTCATTCCTTCTCTTTAGATTCTCTATCACATTTGCATGTTATAGAAGGTAACGGTCATAACATTTGAAAATCGTTACCTCGAGGAACACTTTCTGAACGCCAGAACTAGTCTGAAGAAAGCATTTTCTTGCGCGAAAGCTGATAACTCATGGACACGACTGATGCCAGCGCCTTGAAAGCGCATATCACGGAGCTCGAGCAGCAACTACAAACCACCAAGGCATTGCTTCGACGTGCTGAGTCTATCAGCACGTCTCGAAATAAAGAGGTCTCGCTGCCGGTAAGACCGTCGATGCACAACTTACTGCTCTTAGCAGACTCTGCCCTTCCCCTTGGATCTTTTGCTTACTCTAGTGGACTGGAATCCTTCCTCGCACATCACAAAGCTTCTGCTACTAGCGTTCTATCTGGAGCGAGCACATTCAGACTCTTTCAGCAATTCCTCAGGCTGTCCATTCACACTGTTGCCTACACAAACGTACCATATGTGCTCGCGTGTTTTCGTGATCCACTAGTCTTGATGGAACTTGACAATGACCTTGATGCATCAACGCCGTGCACAGTCGCCAGACGAGCTTCGATAGCACAGGGTCGCGCCCTGCTGAGCGTCTGGGAAAAGGCATTTGCAAAGGGTATTCGGAGCCAGCTCGTCGCGGATGGATTGGAGGCAGCGACTGCCCTTACCATTTTTGCCGCTGACCTGAAGATGGCAGCCGTTTCTCAGGAGCACCTTCCTGTCAACGGTCATCTTGCGCCGATTTGGGGTACGGCCGCTTTGAGCCTAGGACTCAATCTAGAGGAAGCAGGATATGTGTTCCTGCTCAATCATGCTAAAGCCGTGATCAGTGCCGGTGTCAGGGCAAGTGTCATGGGACCGTACCAGGCACAAGATACTCTGGCAAGCGGGATGTTGCAAGATTTGATTAAGAATAGCTTGGAGAAGGTTTGGTTTTTGCAGCCTGAAGATGCTGGCCAAGCAGTGCCATCTATGGATCTTTGGATTGGAAGGCATGAGCTGCTGTACAGCAGAATATTCAACTCATGAGTTCCCTACCATTGACAAGTCTTTAAAGGCTACTGTAAGCCGATTGAGAAATACTAGGATTTTTGGTTGGCAGGTAGGTTCCTTTTACCCAACTTCTGCTGAGCTAGCCATAATGCTCCTGGCTGAGAACTGCGCTAACAGCATCGATGGTTGAGTCCATTGAGTGCATGCAATGATGCAGAGAAAGCTTGTGTCAAAAACCATGTGCGGCGGGCAATGAGTTGACTGTGTCGACGAGTGAGAAGATCAACAATTCTGCCATTGATCACGACTTTTCGAATTCGATGGACACGATTTGGACTTAGCTGCTTGGGACTTACCGAAAAGCCTTTTTGGCCAACACCATCAGAGATTGTCCCGTTAGACGCCTTGTCTGACTTGAGCTTGGTGATGTCTGAGTGCCTCACCGTAGCCAAACGCTGATATCTGTGCCTTCCTCGGTGATACTCCTGTTGCCCATTTGTCAAAAGAAGAGATTGCAATAAGCCCGTTACCTTTGATTTCCCACCCTAAAACTCGGAAAAAATGTCAGAAGCTGATGCTGTGACAGACATCGAATGCACCTATGGCCTTTTACCTCACTGACACACCTTCTCTTCTACCATAGCGGCGGCTACGACAAAGCTTGAACATGTGATTGTTCTGTATTCTTGTTGGTACATGAAGCCTATCGCAGCCTCCGAAACACCTACCTGGCACATGGCCCCAGGGTTCGCGGTGTTCCGCAGACAACATCGAACCGGTGCCGAATGCCCCAATGATGATTGAGGGTAAATGTCAAGCTTCGGCCAATAGACATGCTTAGGCAGAGTTGCTGATGTGCAAGCCACAGATGAGATCGTGAAAGATAGTGATCTGAAGGAGATTGGATGGAAGTGTAGAGAGATGTTATTACGGTAATCAGACTAAGACACATTGTGAAAGCCTTAATGCTTGCCATGGCATTCAGATTCGCCTCTAAAGCTTCTGTGTACAACGCGAACTCATGCTGCCATCTGCCGCAACATGGCTTCCAGTCGATGGCACCTTAGTCAACACTGTGGTAACACAGAAACCGTTCTTGCTTGGATCCCAGATTGAACCTTCGCGCTTCACTGCATGAGTCTTCAAGCTCGTGATTAGCAAAAGGTGCATGCACTCTGGCGTTTACAATGACGCTTACCATGGTGCTTCGGCATGCAGCATAAATTTGAGCTGTGGTACAAGCATGCAGTGTCAAAATCGAAGTGGTGCCCGAACAGGAAGATGGCGGCGCGACATTATTTGACGGCTTTTGCACTGGCAACGATGCTGTAGTTCATGATGGTCATGTTCGAAAAAGTCAAAAGACGCCCATGCTATACGACCGAAGTTGAGTTTCCCCAAAACAACACATTATTTACCGCTACAGACCTGTTATGGCCTCTAATTCTTTCACAACAACCTCTGGCCTCGAGATGTTAACACAATGTCCTACACCTTCAACGAACACCCTCTTTACCTTACCACCCTCGCTTATAGCTCTCTCATACATGGCCTCCTGCACCACGACCGGCAATATCACATCCCTCTCCGGAATCATGTACACGCTGTGTATGTCCTTCCAAGCAGTATAGGTTGCCTTGGCGCCATAACTGTCCGACGCATGTCTGACCATCAGGCCATGATATTTGGCGACCTCAGCCTGGTCAACCAAGTCATTGAATACAAAAGGTGCGAACTCGGCTGGAATGGCTGGGAGATATTCTCCTGGCATGCCGGACTTGTATGGCTCCTGAATGTGTTCACCCGGTGCCAAATCGCTGGTCAAAATGTCACGAAGTGATTCACCAGCCATAGGCAGGAAGGATCCGATGAAAAGGATTCCAACAACAGAGGTGTCTTTGCCGGCTGCTGCACGATCGGCAGTGTTAAGACCAGAGAGCGCGTTATTGCCGGGAATGCCGGCATAAGAGTGTAGGACTAGTACGACGTTCCGGTTATCGTTGTCGAGGATAGAAGATATTTCAGAGCGGATGTGTGTGGTGTCGTCGGCCATCGTGGCAGGTGGCTGGCGGGTACCATCGTTGGCGGTGAGCAACTCTATGTGATTGACGGTGTAACCTTTTTGCTCAAGTGCGGCTGCAAGTTTGTCATTTTCAGCTGGTGTGACAAATGAGCCAGGGACGAGTACGAAGGTGACTGGTTTAGTTGAAGTCATCTCTGAGTCCGTTATGCTGGTCTTGATTGAATTTAGGAATTTGCCTCAAGAGCTTTGCCTTACTGGACAGTTGGGGTCTCTCATCTTTATATACTCAAGAGTGTTGTTTCAGAAGCAGGAGCGCCTGCATCGTTCGGTGACCGTCAATATGCATCGCTTCCACCTTCGAGGTTGGCCCGCTCTTCGGTCGAATTCAACAAGCGGCTCTCCTGCCTCGGTCCGCATCAATTATGCACCGAGAAGCTGTTGATGCACAAGATGGTTCAGGGTGACATAAAATATTCAGCATGCATCCTTTCTCTTATGAGCTGCAACATGATTGATGATTACGATAACTGTGCTGGAGAGCTCTCGCATACTCTCCACTAGCTGGATGTCGGATACTTTGCTGACTAATTGAATCAGCATGAATGAGATGAACAACTATCTCCACTGTTCAGACACTCCTCCGTCCTCTACATATGATGGTAGGTAGATATAGCATAAAATGTTGAACGAGGCATTGTTGAACGCGTTGCATACTTCAGCCAGAAATAGTGTTGTCCTTGTCGAAACATCCACATCGAACCTCGTGCTCGAAGTTGGTGAAAAATGGCTACTGCATCTGACTTTTTGTTGCATAAACTCCAGAAACTACTAGTAACTAATGTAATTGAGGAATCAAAAATCCCTGCTGAGCTGATAGCCAAAACTCGACACCCAAAACCACGAAGAAAGGAATAGGAGACAAAAATCATTCCAGGAGTCGAAAAATGATAGCCTTCATTCTGTGAACTCATCCCAACATACTAAGAGTTCACATGCACCGCATTTATCATATTCTCGTGCCGAGCTGGAATATTGAAAGCTGCCAGGCATAATAACGAAGTAGTGAGCGAAACGGTGTTGACTACGTCAACTAAGTGAGTTAAACTGGACACACGGTCTTCGTAGCGGGCTAGGAAAGCTGTATAGCTATAAAATTTTTATAAGGGAGGGTGCAGTACGTAGTGGTACCTGTGGTGACCTAACTAGCCTTTGAGGTCACATAACTGGATAATTGATTGTATCAACGTGAAACGCGAATTTATCCCTGGGGTATCGGGCAATACCTTAACGTCATAGCCGAAGGGAAAGAGTAAACGAGCCTTGGTGACCAGGCTGCAGTTTCACATGCATGAGGCTGCTGATCAACTGTCCTACGACGTCATTTGTTAACAACATGTTTCTGTCTTCTGAATGTCGTGCTTCACATCTTTCGCACTCGAAACAATAACGACAATGACCTCGAACATTATCGAGATACCGTTTCGACGGACACAATCCGTGAACCTATCTGCGGCTATTAAGAACTATATCGAGTCGAAGTTCGACCAACAACCAGCGTCGTTTACAGATGATTGCCGGACAATTGAGCAACTGCGCGAAGATGCCATACACGTGGTTGAACCGCACAAGAGTGGTGTTGAGAGGCTCACTGCATATGCGGCGCAGCTGAGGTACATGGTAAGCCTCTTAATTCTCGGACTCTGAACGTCACTGATCATTTCAGAGCAGCAAGTTCCCTCTCGAGCTTGGTGTCGACTTTGCATGGTGGCCTGCAATAGGCTACCACTCCGACTCTCCTGTCGTACAGAATAATATCCGCTTCGAACTCGCCAATATTCTGTTCAATCTCGCTGCTCTCTATTCACAGCTAGCCTTTGCGAACAACAGGACCACAGCTGAAGGCCTAAAACAAGCAGCACAATATGAAATGGCAGCAGCAGGCACTCTCAAATTCCTTCGAATAGAAATCATCCCAGACATGCGATCAACGCCACCAGAAGATATGGACGAAGTAACGTTGCGGAGTTTGGAAGAACTTTGTTTGGCGCAAGCGCAAGAATGCTTCTGGAACAAGGCAGTCAAAGACTCGATGAAGGATGGAACTATCGCTCGATTGGCAGCGTGTGTCTCAGACTATTATGCTACTGCAGGTGACTTTGCGATCAAGTCAGACGCCATCAGCACGGAATGGATTCACCACTTTACAGCCAAGCATCACCATTTCGCTGCTGCTGCCCAGTACCGACAGTCTTTAGATTGTCTACAGAAGAGGAAATATGGTGAAGAGGTTGCCCGTTTGAAAGACTGCCTGAATTGCGTCAACGAAGGGTTGAAAGAAAGGAAATGGATCAATCGGGTCGTGGAAGGCGATATGAACAGTCTAAAGAGTCGAGTGACAGAAGAATTGAAGAGAGCGGAGAAAGACAATGACATGATCTACCTCATCCCTGTGCCGGCAAAGTCAGAACTGAGCAAATTGGATAGAGCGAACATGGTTGCAGCAAAACCACCTAAAGAGGTTGTTGATGGCATCTCTATGCTTGGCCCGAAAGGACAGTTTGGAACACCACTATTCGAGAGATTGGTGCCGTATGCCGTGCATCAGGCGGCTACTGTGTATGCCGAACGAAGAGATCGACTGGTCAATCAGTCGATAATAGCAGACCTAGAAGCGATGACTACGAAGCTACGGGACATGCTTTCCTCGCTCAATCTTCCTGGCTCTTTACAAGCCCTTGAAAAGCCATTAGGCCTTCCCCCGTCTCTCGTTTCTAAAGCTGAAGAATTGCGTCAACAAGACGCCTTATACCGACTGAAACGAAGTGTTGAAGACACCACAAAAATCAAAACAAGTGATCTAGCTATATATCAAGAAGGCGTTGGCTTGCTTGACTCGGAAAAAGCGGAAGACGACCAATACCGTTCGAAATATGGCACAGATCGATGGTCACGACAACCGTCCCAACAAGCTCTAGCGAAGTGGTATAAACAATCTGCAGATTTGCAGGGCTATTTCAACAGTGCTGGTTCGTCCGACAACCTAGTACAGACAAAGATTCGGGAGAACGAGCACATTTTGATATTGCTGACCGGACCAGACCGAGACATAGAACGGTATGTGCCGTCGAGTCGAGGGATTACCATATCACCTGCTCTGGAGACGAGCTCGTCGAGGCTGCGTGGTGTACTGAACGACGTGTCGCGGCTGGAAACGAAGCGAAGACGAAAGATCGAAGCCATTAGATCGAAGGCAAAAAGTGACGACATTCACCCTGCTCTACTTGCTGAGACAGCACGATTAGAACGAGAGCATCCGATGCAGCCCATCTCCGCCTCACAATTTGAGCACTTATTCGAAGAACGACTAGAGGACTACGAAGTCGACCGGCAAATGCTCGGAACTGAGCAAGAAGAACAAGACCAACTCATCGCACGAATACAAGAAGCGAACAAGAGTTTTCTAAACGCAAGAAGAGGCGAGAATGAGCAAGTCACCAAAGATCGAGAACGTGCTTTACAAGAGCTGGAGAACGGGTACATGCGATATAAAGAAATTGTATCCAACCTCGAAACTGGCCGCAAATTTTACAATGACCTGGCAGGACACGTGACCAGATTTCGAGAAGGTGTGAGAGCGGCAGTCAATCAGAGACGCCAGGAAGCAAGTGAACTTGAAGCTGAGCTAGGAATGGGAGGTATGCATTTGCAGGAACGACGGGAGCTGAGGAGTCAGAGGAAGAGGGAGACAAATGTACAGCAGGTGCAGAACCCGCAAGCCCCAACTGAAGTACCTGATGCGCTGCCGGCGCCAATTCCCGCCAGGGCTGGGGCTGGATCATTGTCGACACCGCCAGTAATTGCTGCGAGTGCACAGACACCATCTGGACCTACAATGAACGCCGGCCCAAGGAATGCCGTATGGTCACCAGAAATGGGGATCAGGTTTGGCGGTCCGCCAATGGGAGCACAGCCCAACGGACAAGCATCAGGTTTTACGCAGGGAAGGCAGTGGTGAAGTCACGGGTGGTTTAACCAACTAGGCATGGCTTCCTATTTTGTTGTTGCAAAGCAAGGACTCGATTTCGTTCTTGCAGCGGTAAGCCGTTGCAAGCCGCAAGCTACTATTTAGCGGCAAAAGCCATGTGCACACTCTCCAATGTCGTACTCCAGACCAACATTGACCCCTCTTCAATATCAAGGGATCGCTACAAAAGCTCGCCTTCGGACAAACGTCGTGATTGTAGCTTTTCAATTTCTCTTCTCGTTTGTCTGGTGGGTAGCACAATGTTTCACTTTTTGTAGCTGATTTAGCCAACATATCGCACTAGTTCTTGTAAGGTAAGGTTCCTGCCGGCCTCAATTTTCCGACCTGCCGACTTGGTAAGCTGCTAGGCTATGGACACATCAATATGCAGAACAAGGTCATCAAGTTGGAAGCGAGGCTTTAGCGTGCATATTGCAAGGTTGAGATCGCGATCAACCAAGCGAAAGTCCGATTAGATAGCACAGTGTGAGCTTGAATGTCAGTGCTCTCTATTTAATCCATCCACACGATGCCGTACTCAGGTCGTCCACACAATGTTCATGATGTCAGTATGAAGCTCGTGAGTGACTAGCCACGATCTTAGTTTACGCCACCCAAAAGAAACATTGGGCATGCACGGCTATCGAATGTTCCTGGTGACAATCTTCAGGTTCCCGATGGCGCGTCAACGAAAGTGGGCCTATCACTGTAGTGACCATATGCAGCCACAGCAGGCACGTGGAACGGTCCGCAAATCTTTCTTAGCGACTTTGAGGGACACCCATGAACGATTGATCGCACGGAGGACCTCACTTCCTAAATCGTGGACGCTTGTCATACAATCCACCATTGCCACCCCTCTCCCCACTCACCAAGCAGCATGACCGTTACATATATAGTTTAGTGATCGGTGCGGGGCATTAGACAAATCAAGCCAAGCAAACTTGGCACTAAAGCGGATCACAAAGCAAGATATTCAATACACTGCATTTTGCAGCAAGAAATGCGGTCAGCAAATTTCTTTAGCTCTTCAGATATTCTTCGAAACTCTGCTGAATTTTTGGCTCTCGATTTTGTATTTTGATGAAATCTTCAACTCGGTAGTAAGACCGCAGTCTTGGCTTAACACACTCCAAGCTATGGCGTCACGGCAGCCGCAGACCGCTTCTAAGGACGATGGGTTTCCATACAAGCAATTGGGCATACTTGGTGCGTGGCATCTACATTGCAAGTCTAGACGACTAACCTCACGAAAGCCATCTGTCGGCTAGCGGAGCCAATCGCCTTCTGCTCTATCCTTGCCTACTCCTTCATTATGGTCAAAGATATCAGAGGCGAAGAAGATGCATCCTTCTACTCAGGCCTATTAGTGTCTGCATTCGCTGTTGCAGAGGCCTGCACGGCAATGTTTTGGGGCGAGCTCTCAGACAAGTACGGCAGAAAACCTATCATCCTTATCGCTTTGGCAGGCACAGCACTGTCAAGTCTACTGTTTGGCTTTGCGAAGAACTACTGGGTTGCATTATTTGCGAGAGCCGTGGGAGGATTGCTAAATGGCAACCAGGCTGTTCTTCAAACTATGGTTGCGGAGATGATACATAAGCCTGAACACGAACGTATGTGTCTTGCGAAAATCAATAGTCTCCCGACTAATTTACACAATAGCACGGGCATACGCTATTCAGCCACTCATGTGGTCCCTTGGCTCAATAGCTGGTTCATCATTGGGCGGCTTCACCGCACAGCCTGCTAAGTTTCATCCAGGACTATTCTCACAGGACGGCATCTTTGGTGAGTATCCATATCTATTACCGAACCTCATTGCTGTGGGAGCAATTGTGATTGCCATGATTCTAGGTTGGCTTTTCCTTGAAGAGACCAATCCAACCATCGTCGGCGACTACAATCATCTACCGAATTCTTCACAACCTGAAATGGTTGATGAAACTACTCCGTTGCGAAGGCACAGCACCCATCAATCACCGTCAAGCGTTCGAACTCACCGTCGCGGCTCCATCTTGGTTTCGACCACAGCACCCTTGGCCAATGACCCGAACTTCGACCTTCGAAGGCCATCCATTGCTTCAATTACTTCGATCCAAGCCTTTTTAAAATCCTCACAACCTTTTGAGTCACACCCAGTGTTTCACGAAGAAATCGAGAGTGCTCAATCGGATTTCCTGCCTACCAAGACTTTTACGAAGGAAGTCATTCTCTACATTGTGGCACTTTGTCTAATGGCCCTCCACCAGATGGCATTTTCTGCAAACCTACCGATCTATCTCTTGGACGAGCCACAGCAGCCACCGAAACACCTCGACCTGGTAGGTGGGCTTGGTCACACTCTCCCAGAAGTTGGGACATACCTCGCCATTTACAGCATAGTTTCATTAGCCATTCAAGCTTTCGTCTTTCCATTTTACGTCGAAAAACTTGGAGTTTGGCATGCAATCGCTTCTACCACCATCTTGGCTCCCTTTGTGCACGCAGCTATGCCGTTCGTATCGCTGCTACCGCATCCCCGAGTAGGTGTCTATGTGATTATGGCATTGCAGTGTTTCTCTACCATCATCATCTATCCCTGCGTATTGATTTTGCTCAAGAATGCGACACCATCATCTCTCGTTCTGGGCAGGGTCAATGGCGTGGCTATGTCTGGTTGTTCTGGAGTCAGGACCCTTGCGCCTCCATTGGTAGGGATCATTTACAGCTCAATTGGGTCTGCGGCAGCATGGTGGACTTGCGCAATCATTGCAGTTTTCGCTATTTTCGAGCTCTTCTTTATTCCAAAACCTAAGAATGACAACAAAGAGATCCTCCGGAGAGCTTCCGTCAACATTGAGGAGAGCTAAAGTCTGGGCTGTTCGTAAGCTGTGATAGAGTAGTGAAGAATTACATACTGGTGGAGTGAGTAAACAAAACAAAATGATAAAGAACCTTAGTAAGGCTCAGCTTATTCCATCATTAAGTTGGCTAAAGGCGTTTGTTAGCTACATTATGAACATGTTGCAATGGTTAAGAAGCTGCTCCCATGGCGCTTGTACCTGTTGAGAGAGTGGGGATGGAAAATTGATGGGCTAGTGTGATATGCCGTATGCTTTTACTACTCCTGGCAGCTGGGGAATGACAACCTCGTCATGATAGTAAGAACTATGGAGCCCCTAGCTATGACCACAGTACGAGAGATAGCTATAGTGATAGTGGCTCGTGTAGCGAGCAGCGCTTTTGCCGACTGAATCATCCGAGAGTTTGCAAGCAAGACACAGTGTCAGGATGTATATACATCGCCGAAAGAATACACTACTACAGACCTATTTATTTTCTCTCCAGGCTCCCAATCAGAGAGAGGTGCCCTTGGCTAAGTCTCTTAGTAGCATCTCGCAGTTTATACTAACACAGATTCTGCCCTCCAGGCCGTATATCGTGACTATGGCACCGGCTAAACAAATCAAGATGCGATGAAAATAGAATATATCACTACGGGAAGCACAACACTTGAAAAGTGAAAAACAAAAGGACACATTTTTTTGAAGTGATACAGAAGTCGTTTGGTGAAACGTTTTAATGCTATCTTAATCCGAAGCAATATGGTGCTAGTACTTGTTATTATTTGCAGTAATGCGTCTCGAAATCACTTTGGTTATTCAGGAGGTGGTAAAGTAACGCAGCCTCAGTGCTCTAAACATAAAGTCCAACACAGATAAGGTTATGCTTCTATACAGGGAGATTGTCTCGAAGCTTTAACATGGCTTGATAGGTGAATAGCCCCTTGAACAAAGTCTTCTTCAGCTTTTGATATTTCATGCTCCGTTGAACACTATTATTGCCTGGATAGCGGCTCAGCTCTAGTGTTAACAGGACATGGCCATTATGCTTCAAACATAATTTTTATGCTAATAGCATTATCAATGCTATCTACATGTACATAGGCACTGGAACACTGGTAAGAAGGGTAAAGTAGGGCATAACAGCAATCAGAACTGAGAGGAGCAGGTTAATTGGGCGATCATTATGATAATATGCTTCCTAGAATCTTATTAATGTACTTAGTAAGCCTTTACTTCCTTACTTTAGCAAGTCCCGCCGTGTAGGATTAATTAGATGAGAAACTCCGTAAGATCCCCTGCCGGGAAGTCCTTCCAAGGCTTTTGTATCCATTTTCTGGTACCTGTAAGGAGATCTGCTAGCACTTTTGGGTTGTTTTCCACAGATTTGATGTCTTCGTCCCACCTTTTCGAAGACATACTAATATCTGACATCATGCTTGCAATAGCACTTTTAAGAACATACTCGTAGTACTTCGTGTGGCAGAGATCGTTGTCGTAGAGTTGTTGTAGTCGGTAAAATGGCCATTTTAAGCCGTACTTTAAATCAATGGCTGCTTCGTTGGCGATGAGTTCATTTTGTAGTTTTTCCATCATCAACACGTCTGCGGCTTTATGAGCATGAAGAATGCCTTCCCAAGGCTCCAATTTCCCCTTTGAATACTCTTTCACTCTGCTAGGTAGCTGTCCAGAATATACCCAGTCTACCACGATGGTAAAGCCAATGCTTGAAACCTCGCATACCTCCACCTCTTCTTTTTTCCCGTCCCAGCAATCCTTGAACATAGTACGGAAGAACGGCGATTTAGATGCGAAGAGACCTTTATGGATGAAAAACTTGTTCTTTTCAGGTCCGACTTGAATGATGATGGGTTTCTCCTGCGTGTACCTGGAAACTTCTATATTTATATACGATTCAACGAATGGATGTACTTACACCGATGGCGACCCAGAGATTTTTAGATTCGTGGAAGAATCAGTTTCACCTTCGGTCAACGTCTCTGGCGTCTGGATATTTGAGCTAATGCTCTCCACTATCTCTTCCTTGAACGTATCCCTCGCCTTCTCTCCCTCATTGCTCACCATTGATACTATTATAGTAAGACGTATCAGATGATGGATAGTACTAGAGTAAACTCGATCTGCCCTCGTACTATTTTTGAACACGAAGATAAGCCTATTAAACATTAGGTAAGAGTGGAGATAAGATAAGTCTAGCTGTGTACCTTTTAAACGATTCATACACTTCTCGATGTTCTCCTCTATATTGTGCCTAACAGGAGAAACAGCCGTATTAAAAGTGTTTCTAATTGGGGAGAACTAAGTGAAAGGATTTTAAGGAAAAAAAGTGATGGACTTGGTCGTTTTTTCGCCTCCTCGGAGGCGGCTTTAGCTTTATCTTAGCGGTGTAGCCTTGCTCAACGTCGTTGTAGCCTTACGATGCGCGGCAGTAGCCTTGCGCGGCGGACAGTGACGTCAACCCGCTAACCCCCAAGCTTTGATCTGGTGTGCATGTTCTCCAGGGTCAGGAAGGCGGCACTTTCCGCAAAGGCTCACACCGACGTTTCAAACATTCACCATTCCCCTCGGCTACAGACATACGGTCCCTGGGTACGCTCGATCCGTTGCGCTTCCGCGGACGTCTCATCCTTCCGCAGTGGTTTTAATCATGAGCTTCTTACCATGGAGGAGCGATTGTCTTGCTATGACTGCGGACGATCCAGCTTGGCCAAGCTCCTACGCGGTAAGGTGGCGGATTTTGCAACTTTGATGCTAGCCATTGGGCATAGAGTACTGCCGACTGTAACGCCATGGAGCTTACATCACTCATACCAGGCTAAATCAAGGGATTGAGTGCGTAAGCATACGGCTTCTGTACCTTCCTGCTGGAGAAGTATGCATCCGCTATATTGTGGTAAAGCATCTACTCCGCAACTCGCCTAATAGGGACGGCCGGGTAAGCACTATTTAGGTTAGTTTACCTGTTTCGCGTTAGTGACTACCTACACAGCCTAAAAATAACCATGACTATGCGTGTTCGCTGTAATCAAAAATAAATGCGAATCATCGTGTAATGGATTCAGACACGACGACAATGCAGAAGCAACCAAGACCCCTGCAGCTCGTCTCTGCTATTAAGAAATAGGAATAGGTGAGATTGTGGCTGTTCAGCAACTCCGACAGCACCCGATATCATTAAGCCTTATAAAATAGACCTAATGGGTAGTCAACGTACCACTGGCCTTATAAGTTCCTTTAAGGACAATAAAAAGATAACCAACTAAGCTTAAGCTATCCTAGTTGAATACCGAACAACCAACATTCTACTGTGTATTAGTTTTGGTGACATGGCCGCTCCACAAAGACTAGAAAACGTTCGAAGACTTCAAACCGCCATGGCTTCAGCGTAAGTTAAAAAAGCTAACCATCGTTGAACTTTATTCATACTCAGCAGTTACGCGAGCATGGGAGCATGGTGTCTTGTCCATCCGTCCTCAGTTATCAGTCTCAGCCTGACTCCCTCGTACGCCATCGTTAACAGCACTACCAAGCTGCTCATGCGTTGCTTCGGTGCCCAAGCCATGACAGCTGGGCTTCTTCTGGGTGTGTCACCTATGGATGAGTGGGGCTTCACCAGTTTTGGACTTGCTATGATCCCTTACCTCGCGTTTAACATCTGGTTCATTGTGGGTCCGGGCCGCGGTGTCTTTACAAAGTGGCTGTTCATGGATTTTGTTGGGAATATATTCTTTGGATTAGGATCCGCATACTGCGTCAAGCTCTTAAGAGAACAGCGCGAGACTAATGAGAAGACTGTAAAGGCGCAGTAGCGCGCGTGATTCATAAATTACATTTCTTGATCATCGAGGAGAGATATACTACCAGGGCTTAGGACCGCTTAATTTAGCTCCATGCATGTAGGAGGACACGCTTCGTACCACCTAACCAGAGCTATCTAAGCTGAGAGGTATCATGCTGTTATCGTTGTTACAGTAGCAACTATGACATTCCTTAACGGGTTTTATAACCTTAAGCGTTTGAGACGTTATGTTCGAAGAAGATGCTCAGTAAGTGACTTGGTTAGGAGGAGTCGCAAATGGACAAGAAAGCTGCGTGGGCGACTTAGTTGAAGATAAGGTAAAGTATAAGAAGGGAGGGGGGAGGGATCGGCTGCTCTGACTTATAGCTTTTATAAGCCGAACATCTGCAGTCAAGGCGCGCAAAAAGCCGGAACTTGTGACTGTATGGCTTGCTTATCTGCCTGCTTATACATCGCATTCTACGCAGCCTCTTGATTGTACTGTCTTCTCCAGTATCAAACCCAAGTATCGACAGGAGGTCGCTCGTGTATCAACCTTCGACAACTCTGCCCACGTCCAAAAGATCAGGTTTATCCACATCTACAATACCGCACGCAACGCAGGCCCAACAGAGCGTAATATATGCGCAGGCTTTTACGCAGCAGGTATTACACCACTCAACCAGACTAAATTACTTAAATCTAAGTGGTGTCAACCGTCCGTACGCCCTCAACGCCCTCCACCAGTCTAACGCATGATACCAAGGGAGATATCGACTCCTAATGACCACCAGCACTTCCGTGATCTACAGCAGGCAGTAGGACAGGTTAAGCGGCCCGTCCGAAGGCTTTTTTTCAAGGTAGGTAAGAGAATGGATCAACTACAGGCCCAGGTCGCCACGCAGCAAGCAAAGATCAATGCACGCCAGACCCTAATCAAGGAGACCAACCGTAGGCAAGCCAAATGGATGCCTATCAACACAAGTAAGGTCTTTCGGGATATTGACGATATCACTGCTGCTCTGGAGCAAGAAGCACGTAAAACTGCTGCAGCAGTAGCCCAATGTAGTAAGGGCAAAGGAAGGTCGACGTCGACCCAAAATTAGGAAGGACAGGCAGCAAATCAAGTCAGTCGCTGCAGTTGGGGCCTATGAAGGCTATGATGCATACATTTTCTATGTACGATAGATTTGATGAGTCCAATAATGCAGACAATGATGATTAGGTGCGTAGATGCGGGGTGTGCGGAAACTACGGTGCGCGGAAATTACGCATATGACGCTATATTAACGTGCCTTCAAATCCTCTGCGCGTACAATTTGTTCCATTTAGCCCCAAGCTAAATATGCACGCTAGCAGTTCGACACCCCATTATTCAACCACCATTTGCTAGCCACAGAGTAGTCCAGTAATCGTATCAATGGTATTATTCGAATCGCCTTGTCATCCTGTACACGTACATACTGATATATCGTATTCAAAATGGCTGGTGTTGATGAACAACGAGATCTTTAAATCCTAAGTGAACAACGAGATCTGGCCGAGGCCAATTTGGACTCGACCTCGACATCCCCCGTAGGTAATATCTCAATTAAGGACGTCCGTACGTACTTATAATAACCTATACTGTATTGGTAAGCTAGTATAGATATACCCTATTAACAGTAGGAGTTAAAGGATCTATTATAGGCGTTATAATCGCTAGTCCGCTTATTCTTACTCTTCTTTTAATATATTCTTAACTAACTTATACTTTATATTAATATTAATACGATACGCGATCTAGATCGTAAAGAATTATAAAAAGAGATAATAAATATTAAGATAAGATATTAGCTAGCTTATCAACTTTAAATAATTAGAATTACGCCTATATCGATCTTAATATAAGGCCTATAGTCGATTAAGGATCTACTTATATAGAGGATTAGATTTTAACGTTTTAAGGCTATTAAGCGATATCTTACTCTCTATAGTAATATTATAATAAATAAAGAATATTTTATATAGTTTTAGAAGGTTTAAACTGCTCTAGATCTTATATATAGTCGCTTTAAAACGATTTTAATACCTAGAAGTTATTTAGTTATTAATAAATCTACTATTAAATTCTACGATCGCTAAAAGGATAAATATTAAATAAGATATAAATTAATAAGTAAGAGCTTTTATATATTCGTTCTCTATAGCTATAAAGGCCTACTATATAATTTCGTAATATTCTTTAGTTATAACGACCTTAAAAGGGTTTCGATAAGTATTAAGATTAATATCTAAATAAGGAGTATTTAAAAAAGAAAGAAAGGATTAAATAATAGTTAGACCTTCCTAGTTTAACTCTTATCTTAAAAAGTAGTAATATATACGCTTTATAAGCGAGTTATAGTTAATTAGAGATACTAAACGTTTACTTACTACGTTAATAGCCTCTTTATTAATATATCGTTAGCTAGAGTACTATTAACGATTAATATTAATATTTATAGTACTATAAGAGCGAATACGCCTAGCTTTTTATTAATTTTACTAGTAATTAAGTATAAATTTAGGCCTAAACTAGCCTAAAATATATAATTAGCTCTTATTATTAATAATATTATTATTATATATAGCTTCGTAGAAGGATAGATTAAATATATTATTATAGAAAGAGAGTAAAGTACTTAGTATACTTAGTACTAAGTATATTAAATATAATAGATAATATAATTATAATACTTAATATATTTAGTACTAAGTATACTAAGTTATTAGGGACCTTACTAGATAATAAGTTATTAAGTATAGTTCTGGGCTTTACTTAATAGTAATAGAAGTATTAGGGATACTAGAGCTGTATCGAACAAAAGTTAAGATATAACTTAGGTTAACTACAGAAGCTATGGATGTCCATAGGAGACGTATATCTATATACTTCAGGAGGTATTGCCCAATCAAGCAACTTCAGTTAGTTAGATGGTAAGATGGCAAGGTCGTTACCATCTTACCAACTTACCAAAGGTTTCCTTATTAAGCTTAGCGTACTAAGCCTTCTTATATTATACGTGCTAGGCCTCCTCGCCTAACCTTCCTATATCTTCTATTACGGCCGCAGGACGGTCGTGGTTCGTAACACTTTCCCCTCTCTAGCTTTCTTACGATCTCGTAAGTATATAACTAGTAAGTATTCGTATCTAGTCGTATTTTTCTTTTTCTTCTTTATAGCTAATTATATAATTAGTTTTAAATAAACGTAAACGGGATCCATTAATATTAAAACCTAAAAGATTAAAGTTCGATCGCGATAAGGAGCTTATCGAATATATTATATCTTTAAGAATAATTATAATAGTATCGTATACTTATTATATTAATACTAATATTAAATATTATTATTCTTAAAAATAGTCAGTATCCTATATAGAGTATATCTTAAAGTATCGAAAGTATAACGAGTCTTTTTTACTAAAAGAACTCTATAAAGTAGGGGAGCTTAAGAAAGAAAAGCAGCGTAAGCGTTATTAGAAGTTAATAGAGATTACTAAGTTATAATAAGTCCTAGCTGCGGCTGAGGGCGAATAAGTAAAGATTAAGGAAAGTATTATCGAGCTAAATAACCGGACTAAGCGAATATTAAAGCGTAAAATACTAGCTCTAGGTATATTTAATAGAGAGCCTAATAATTATAAGATTATATTAGGTGATAAGGATATATTATAGTTAGATTATAGGTTTTAGCTTTAGTAGATAGATTAGTTATAAGTGTGGCCTAAATAGTAATCCTTATTATAATAGTATATATAAATATTCCGCTAAATATTAAGAATACTATATTCTTATTCTCCTTCTTCGCTTAGTTTTTTATTAATTCCGAGTTAGAGACGTTTTAATATTAAGTTACCTTCCGTAGATAAATAAATATTCTACGTTTCTGTATACCCAATATTTGTCTATTATAATATCGTATAGGGTAGTTATTATTCTTATTTATTATCCGTTTTACGTAATTTATTATTCCGTAAATTTCTTTTATTTAGTTTTAAACTATTCCGGATATTTCTTCTTAATATTATTTATAGTTTTTAGTCTAAGGTTTTTTTTTGGTTCCTATATATTTTTTAATTTATTATATCCTGCCTACTTAATTAGGTATTTAAATTTTCCCTTTATTAAGATTGGAAGGTAGCGGTAGGCAGATAGTAAGTGAATGACTTATTATTATTCTATATACGCGCCAATAGTCCCTATATATATATACCTTATAACAGGAATAAATGAATGGCTGGCCCCTATAGGGGGTACGAAATAGAGAGGTTGGTTAAGTAGTAGGGAGCTACTAAACTAACTAGCTCCACTGGTGGACCAACTGGTCCACCCTAGGTTGGACTTACCCCTTTTAGGGTTACTATTCTTAATACCCTTTTTAAGTCGTTTCTAGAGTACGGTTTTAACTTTATACTCCTAATCTTCCGGTAGTTCGATAAGTTATAATTTTAGTATAGGTATTTTATTAGATACTAGTTCTAGAAGTGCCTTATAGAATATAGGGTAAATTCTTATATCTTTTAGTAGCTAGAGTCTAAATATTACTGGTCTAAGTTTTTCCTTAATCTTAAATAGTCCTAGTTTTTTAAAGTCTAATTTCTCGTTAGGTCGTTTTATAGTAATATTTTTACGTAGTAAATAGACTAGGTCCCCCTCCTTAAAATCTAGTCCCTTAGATTTAGTTTTATTTATAAAACGAGCTATTCTTTCTACTAAGAATTTTAATTCTTTTAACATTTCCTAGTATAATTATCTTAATTTTTTTACCTAGATGGTTACCTTTTTCGCGTTTAGTATAATATTTAACGGATTCTTTATAATTCTTAGGTGGAATCTATAGTTAGTGTAGAATAGGGATAGCCCTATTACTACTATAGAGTTATTATACGTTACTTAGGCTAATAGTAGTAGTAATACTTAGTTGTTTTATTTATAGTTAATATAACTCTATAGGTATTATTTAAGGGTTTAATTTATTCGTTTTATTTATTCGTCCGTTTATAAATAAAATATTATAGATATCTTTTATTTACTTCTTAGTTAATTTATAAGGGATATCCAGAATTTAGATTTAAATAACTTATCCTTATTTAATACTAATTTAAATAAAAGTTTATATATAACGAATATATATTTAATAAATATAAATGTTAGTTATTCGGTTATTATAGTTTTCTTAATAAAAATAAAGTATACGTATTTAATAAGTCGATCTAGGATTATATAAATAATATTAAACTTTTCTCTTATCGCTAAGTCCGTTAACAGTAGTAGAGGTCTAATAAAGTCTATTATAATCTTTTCCTAAGCTCCGTTAGGTGGTTCTAAAGCTTATAGCTTACTATAAGGTTTATATTATAACGCCTTAGTACGAGTATAAATATCGTATTATACGATATAATCCGTAATATCTTTATTTATCTTTAGCTATATCTAATTCCTAAATAGGAGTTTAATTATTTTATAGATTCCTTTATAGCCTACTTTCGGGTTATTATAATATAATTTAATAAACTTTTATTTTTATTTATCTATTAGTATTTCTAGAGCTGAGACTATTATAACTTATAGGTTAGCGTAAGTAAAGTAGTTTCTTTCTTTTTTTAGTATTATAATAGATTCTAATCCGTTATCGTCGTTATAATTTAGTCTTCGGCTAAGAACGTCTACTTTATCGTTTTCCTTTCCCTTAACGTAGTAGATCTTAAATTTATATAGTACTAGGAGTTCTATTTATCTAGTTTAGCGTTTATTCAGTTTCTTACTTTTACTCTAGTAGAGTAAATTATAATAGTCTAAATATATATCGAACGGATATTTAGATCCTTTTAGATAGTATCTTTATTCTTTAATAACTTTAACGATAGCTAGGAGTTCTTTATTATAGATATTATAATTTCGTTTTTCTTTCGTTATCTTCTAAGAATAGAAGGTAATAGGTTTTAGTTTATTAATATATATTTAACTAATTACTCTTACTATTATATAGTTTAAGATATCTATTTTAATAATGATCTCCTTTTCTAAATTAAATATAACTAGTATTAGTACCGTCGTAAAGCGTTTTTTAAATTCTTTAAATACTATATTAATCTCTAGAGTCTATCTAAATAGTACTTTCTTTTTTATAAATTTAATTAGAGGTATAGCTATCTTAGAAAATCCCTTAATAAATCGTCGATAGTAGTTGGCTAATCTTATAAATTATTATACGTCTTTAACGTTTTATAATTTTAGCTAATTTAGTATCGCTTATACCTTATTTAAATCGAGCTTAACTCCGTTACGTTCTATAATAGAACCTAGAAATAGTACTTTATATTTAAAGAATTTATATTTCGATAGTTTAAGTCTAATACTATATTCTTATAGTTTTATTATTACTATCTTAACGTGCTCTATATATTATTTACGTATTTAAGAGAATATAAGTATATCGTTTAAGTAGATAATAATAAATTTATATAGATAATCTTTTAGGACGTTATTAATATATACTTAATAAGTTATAGGTGTATTAGTGAGTCTAAATAGTATAATTAGGTATTTATATAACCTATATTTAGTTCTGAAAGCTGTTTTCTTTTCTTCTCCTTTAGTTATACGTATTTAGTTATAAGCTCCCCTCTAATTTAGTAATATAAACTATTATACTCCTAATATAGAGTTCTATAGTTCCTATATTAGGGGTAGGAAATAGCTATTTTTAATAGTTATAGCGTTTAGTTCTCTATAATCTATATATAGTCGTAGTCCTTTATTTTTTTTAGGTATAAAGAGAATAGGAAACCCTTAAGGGGATTCTGACTTCTATATAAATCTTTTTTTTTTATTTTCCCGAAGGTACTCTTATAGTGCTTCGTCTTCTTTTTAAGATAAATTATATATTAGTTTTTTTATAGGCTTACTTCCTTCCTTAAGATTAATAATATAGTCCTAGGGTTAATACTATAGTAGTATATTCTTAGTTTTATTATCTTTAAATAAGTTTTTATATTCCTTAAACTCCTTAGGAATTTTAATAGGATCTGATTCTTTGTCTATAGTTATCCATTTTTCTCTTATTATTATACCTACTCAGTAGATATACTATTCTATTAGTCTAACCTAGACTCTTTTAACCTCTGCTTTAGGATTTCTTTCCTTATCTAGGTCCTTTTTAAAGATAAATCGTCTTTCTTTTATATCCAGTATAATTTAATTATATCCTAACTAATTAAGGCCTAGGATATATTTATTTAGTATATCTTCGGCTATATCGAAGTTAAATATCCCTATATAATCTCTAAGCTATATATATACGTGCTTAAGTTTATAGATAACTTATAGGCATTCTATTCCGGTTATTTCGTACTTATATAGTTACAACTTTTTTATTTCTTACCCTCGTAATACTTTATTTATAAACGACCTTAATATTAAGCTTACGTTAGCTCCGTTATTAATAAGTACTTTTATTCTTTTTCTATTAATATATATTATTTCTATCTAGAGTCTTTATCTTACTAGTACTATTACTTAATTATAAAACTTTATAGGCTTCCCTTTAGATTATCTAGCGTCTAGAGGGCCTAATAATTTAAATTAATATAATTACCGTATAGTTCCTTATCTTCTCGGGGATTATTATAATTAACTTCTTTATAGTTCTCTTATACTTATCGGATAGCGTTCTATCCGTTATCGTTTTTATCCTACTTTAGTAGTTCTTAGAAATAGCTTTTTAGTATAACTCGTTATCTACGAGTTTAATATAATTAATAGTAATATAATCCTTCCTAGTTATATCCTAGTCCCTAGTATATAATAAATCGATAATAGGTATACGTTAGTTATACCTCTACTTCCGGTTAATAAAATTTATATTAATAAGGTTCTCTATCGTAATAAGGGTTAATATATTAATCTATTAGCTAGTAGTAGGTTCTAATTACTATAACGTTCTCGGTATAAAAGTTAATTACTATTAGTTCCGTCTCGTCGTCCTTTAACGAATTATTCGATTTTAGTTTCTTCTAAATTTTTTTAATATTAACTAGTTCCTCGAGCTTTAGTATCTTATCTAGGCCCAGGTCTAAGATATTATTATTTAGAAGTATAGGTCTTAGCGGCTTATCTTTATATACGTATAGGGGTATTAGTTAGATTTCTCCTTCGGGGTCGTATAGAATCGTAGTAATTAGCTATCCGCTTTTAATCGATTCTTAATAATTAGAGATCTACTTTTAGTATTGTATAGTAATAATCTTATACTATTTATTCTCGTCGATAGTAATAGTATTATCTTCTTTAGATTTCTTTACTCTAATAACGTTTACCCTTACTTTAAGTATTTTCTTACTTTTAGGCTTTCTAGGAAAGTATCCCGAACCGTTTTTATTAGTAAAGTATACCTAATAGTTATCCTTATAATATATAATAAAACATATTAAGGCGTGTTTAGGGTATCGTATATTAAATATATTTAGTTATTCTTTAGGGGCCTTAACTTATTCCTATACCGGAGCTTAAATAGTATTTATACGTCTTTCCGGCTTATCTTTATAGTCTTTTATTTAATGTCCTTTCTTACTATATTTAAAATATTCACTATTTTCGTATCTTTTCTTTTACTTATCCGAGAATAGTTTCTTTTTTTAGGTCTTACCCTATAGTTTTTATACCCTAGTAGCTTACTAGTTTATAATATTAGAGTCGCGGTTCTCGTAATTCTTATAATATCCCTTATTTTATAGCTTTTTATTAGCGTATTTATAGTTTCTAGACTTCTTAAGCTTTCGCTTTTATTAGCGAGTATTAATTCGTTCTATTTCTTTAATAAGTTTAGTTAAATTAGTTAAGTAATTATTCTTTAAGAGATCTACGATTTTATCCTTAATAAAGTCTTTAAGTTTATAATAGTAATTAGTATAAAAAGTATTATTATCTCGCTTTAGTCGTTTTATAATACGGTAAAATTTAGCTATATAATCGACTATTAATCCTTTTTATTAAAGAATATAAAGCTTTTTTTCTACCTTTTTAGTAAGATTAGAATCGCTATAAAGTTTTCTAAGTTCTTTAAGGAATATATTAATATCTTTAAATAGTTCCTATATACGTTCTTTCTAATCCTTTTTATTATCGTTTTAGAAATAATCTTCTAAGTATAGTTCGAACTAGTTCGCGGCGCGTTCTCTTAGTAGATTACTTACCTAGAGGACCTACTTATCCTCTATTAAGTCTCTAAACTTAAGATAGATACGAATCTAGTATTTAAATTACTTAAACTTAGTTCTATCTCCTTTAAAGGGCTTAGGTTCCTTAATCTTAAGTTTCGTATCTCTAACACCGGTTATACCTACTTAGGTAGATAGATTAGTAACTAAAGTATTACTTAGTTTACTACTAGCGCTAGAAGTAGATATATTAAGAGAGCTAAGTCTATTAGTAATTTCGGAGATACCTAAGTCTAGTAATTAGGGTCAACTAGGTACTAATAGTTAGGTTAACGTTAGCTTACCTAGTACGAGCTTATTCGAGCTTATAGATATTATACTCCTATTAAGAAGGTAGTTAAAATATCAGGGACCTCACTAGATAATAAGTTATTAAGTATAGTTCTGGGCTTTACTCGATAGTAATAGAAGTATCAGGGATACTAGAGCTGTGTCGAACAAAAGTTAAGATGTAACTTAGGTTAACTACAGAAGCTATAGATATCCATAGGAGACGTGTATCTATATACTTTAGAAGGCATTACCTAATCAAGCAACTTCAGTTGGTTAGATAGTAAGATGGCAAGGTCGTTGCCATCTTACTAACTTACCAAAGGTTTCCTTATTGAGCTTAGCGTGCCAAGCCTTCTTATGTTACACGTGCTAGGCCTCCTCACCTAACCTTCCCATATCTTCTATTACGGCCGTAGAACGGTCGTAGTTCGTAACATAAGTATCCTAAGTATATAACTTATATATACTAATTTAGTTATAGCCTCTTATTAAATAGTCTCTCCTTCCGTAGTTAATCTAAATTATACCCTTAACTCTATATTCTATCCTCGGAATACCCTAATACTATTTACTATACCTTATACCTTAATAATTAAACCCTAACTCTAGTTTAACTTAGTCTTATACTAAGAAGGACTATAATAATTATAGTTTATATAATTTAAAAAAACTACGAACGATAAAATATCGTATTCTTTATATTTATAATCTATAGTTTTTACGACTCTAAAGTTATAATTCGACGTATAAGGGTAAGATTAGTTATAAGAGGTATACTTATTAGCTTTACTAAGGTATAAGTTTAATAGCTAAAGATCGTCGTTAATTATAATTAATATATAAATAATACCGATCTTTATAATCGCTTATATATCTATAAAACTATATAAAGATCTTATTAGGCTAAGTAGATAAAGAAAATTATTAAGTTTATTATCGATATCTATTATATAAACGCCTTTATTATTTAGTAGTAATATTAAATCTAAAGCGATTAAGGGTAATAATCTTATAAGTGATTCCTTATTTAATTTATTATAAGCCTTATTAAGATTAAAGAGAAGGTATATATATTAATATAAATTATAAATCGAAGCTTTTATACTTAGATAGGCTGTCGACCTTAGGAATATCGTAAATATAATCCTCTAGGCGAGATCGTTAATAATACTACCACCTCTAGGGCGTTTAGAACTACCGACTACTACGACGACTATATAAGGTATCTGTGCGTTGGTAAGGGCTGCTGAGGTTAATATTATAGGGCGAAAGGCCTCACAATCAGGCCAAAGGATCGATATCAGTAAGAAGGGGTTAATATCAACACCAGGCGACAGCAATCTCGCTTTGTGACACTAGGATTTGTCTATACAAGGTCAAATCGCGGCCTCAAACGCGTGATAATGTATAGAATCAAGATCTGGTACACGTACAATATCATACTCAATGCAATGAGATTATTTCTATGTAATGACCACCTGGTGGTGCTCCCGTGGTGGAGCCGCTAAATGGAACAAATTGTACGCGCAGAGGATAATGCATTGTCGATTAGAAGTTAGACTAGGACATCAGTCACTTTTATCCAGGGACCAGGGCTATTGTTAAGTTCACCAATTAGTCAAGCACGAGTTCTAAAACACATTTTCGCCTGGTCTGACTATTGTTGGTGACGTGAACGAGCTGTGACAGATATTCTGGTTAGATATGCTCGAGATTATTTACTAAAGCACTTCGTGGTGTTAAGCAACTTGCGCTCGCACATACCGCTGAGTGATCAGACGGTTGTAAGCCGTGCCCTGGTCAACTTCCTCAGTGATCCCTACCATCTGGCACAGGATGAAGATAGGAGCTTTAGTGGTGGCGAATATTGGCTCGCTGATGCTGAGACAAGAGAAAGCGTCAAGTCTTGGCTGCAGTCAACATCTAGTGGCTTGCAATTTAGTGGAAAGCACAGGATTAAACCGGTCCTGGAGCCAAGCGAGAGCCAACTAGGATTTCTAAAAGGCCTAGCTCGTAGCGTTGGGAGAAAGTGGGTCACCCACCGTAAGGAAAATGCTGCCGAAAGGTATTTTAACGATGGTCCTTGAGTAGAGAATGCCCTCGAGAACGGGCTGTTCACTTGGTTGGATAAATTTATTGAGAATGTAAGTTTTGCAAATTCCTTACCTGCACAATCTCTGACGTTGAATATAACATCGAAGTCAAAGACGAAGCCACCAAGGAGGACGTACCACCGCAGGCTTGGAATGATGATGGCTCCTTCGCACGCCAAATCAATGTGATTGACGGATATTCTTCGAAGGATCATGCGACACCCCAAAACTGGCCCAACGAGGACGGAATGGCAGCTCTAGAACCGCAAAAGTCCGCCGTCTCACTGTCACCAGCCCAGAGAGTCCAACGTGCAGTTCAGTGGCTATTGGATAATCAAGTACGTTATCATGAAGATCAGACCTTCCATATCAATGTGGTTTATACATGTTTGAGCAATGGTTGTTATGGGGAAGCCTAAGAACATTTTGAGGAAGCCATGAAGGATAACTCACACTGAAGACAAGCTATGACAAGACTTGGACTTTCATTTCTTGCTCGTAGTGGCAAAGAGGCTGCGGCAGGACACACGAGTGAAGCTCTCAGCCTCAAATAGGAAGCAGTACGATACCTGAAGGGCGCTCTGGACCTTTTCTGGGACCGCTGTAATAACAATGAACTTTCCAAGGACGAATTAGTTATATATGCAGAGCTTTTGCGCGAAGTTGCCGAAGTACTTTTGGATTTAAAGCAAATTTCAGAAGCAACAGCTATATACGAATAGTCTATCGAACAAAATGATGATCTTAATGCGAGATGGAAGATGCTCAAAGTACTGTGCGAAGCTAATCAGGCAGAATCAAATCGATATGCTCTAGAACTGCTTGCCAAATGGTCTGACCGTGTGGATGACTCTGGCAATAGAGGTCTGGCACACGCCATCCATCGCGCTGCAAACGACAAGCCATCATGTTGGGAACTTGAGCAACTTATCCACGCTATCCGCAACGATGACCTTAGGTCTTAGATGCAGGGAATTTCTGGAGCAGTTGATATTGCAGCCAAGAATCAATAAACTCCTGCCAGGCCGGGTCTTCTCTACCTATATGGTGTGATTGTTGCCAGAAGTGTCGACTTGAACCGATTAAAAATTGGTAATCAGCTTTGGGAAGATGCTCTCGCGTCTGACACTCCTCAAAGAGGGAGTTGACTTCGCTTACAGCAATGATCTTTATTCTGCTGCCAAGGGCGTTGCTCGGTGCCAATTTGGAAAATTAAGGCTGGCCGTGTCTGCTGCTGCAAGCTTCACAGCTTTCGGGTGAGGAAAGTGCTAATATTGTGCAGGAATTACGCGATTCGCTCTATAACAAGATTTTTGGCAATGGAATATCCCCGATCACAAAGCGCGCCAAGTAGTTGACAGATTCATAGGTTCTATACATCGCCTCCTGGGTCAAACGGATGAAGCACGCCAGGTATATTTTACAGATCTGTCAAACGCTCTAGACATTCTTTCCGACGAAGACCCTAATAATGATATCGAGGAACATGTATGATCCTGGATATAATGTTTGCTACAGGCGACAAGGTTGGAGCCCTGTCTGCCTTCTCATTTATGGACCGTCAAAAGCGAACCGCTAAATGTGAAGATACAAGCGCTATCACTCCTGGAGCCTACTATGCTGACGAGCTTTTCCCTCAATGTGACAGCTGCAGAAAGGGACTTTCATCGAGCGACCCCCACGGATTTTAGTGGTGTGAATACTGTGCCGATGTCGATTTCTGCTCAGATTGTCAGAAGAAGTTTGTCCTCGTGTTATGAACCTTCACTTGTGCAGCCCCGACCATAAGCTTGTCCATCTCTACCACACCGAAAATAGCAAAGAAGAAGTGTTGAAAGACAATGTCAGGATTGATTGGGAATGGGAAGATCTAGGAGATGGTAGATTTGCAAGAAAAGGCGGGCGAATTGTTTTCGTACCCGAATGGGTGGCAGAGTTAAGAAGGATTTGGAAAATACCCGAATCAACAAGGTAAAAGCAGAGCACAAAAGTGAGGCAGGTATAAGAGTCCCAACTCGAATACTCGCTACTATTATGGTTTCGGCGATTGATGTACGATTGCACCGTAAAAATGCATTAAATTAAGTGTCGCATTTGGCGGGTGTTTCATTACTTGGTGGTGGGGCTTGGTCAAAGTGATTATGCGCTAAGAGTTAGTTCCGAATTTATCGTTATACCAAACAATCTCTCCACGCTATTGATGTTAGATCATATCCACCTTCTCTAAGCCTACGCAGCCACTATCGTGAAATACAAGCTCCGGTCAAAAGAACAGCCCAGACGAGAAAAATACACTCCACCGCCAGTTCATTGCCCTTTTACGGCGGGTGCAGCGCTTCGCAAGGCAGACAAGGCAAGATCTGTTGCCTGTCACTTTGTCTCTGGTTGTACTTCTTGTGTCTTCATTAGTATGCGCTTATGTAAGTCATATCCCAGATCTTGTCTGCTGGGCAGCCGCCATCTCCCTTGAGAACGAGCACATGTGAACGATAACATCTGCCTGAAGCGCACACATTATAGACCGTCTGAACTACGAGCCTTCCTCGGCATTTAATGCCTACTTCGACCAGCCGAATGAGTAAGAGCGCTTTGAATAGGCTCGGGTCAGAGCAGACAAGAGGAAGATTTAGCAAGAGATATGGGGACGTTGTCGTTGAAAGCGACGCTCATCTACAGCAGGGCGACATAATAACTCAGGATGTGAATGTAAATGGGGAATTGCACCTGCACGTTCACTCTCCAGTACACCTTGTCTCTGCTGCTGGTGGCGTTATCCAGTTCCTTGACGTCTCGGCGAAGCTTAAGACCGTTGGCGACCAGCTCCAACTAGACTTTTTGTGCACAAGGAAGGAGGAAGTCTCCAAGCTGCTACCTCTAACGACAAGCCTGCGGTTGGTGATTTTACAGTTAATGCATGAATTGACTTCTTCGCTAACCGACGGGGATGACTCGAGAGCAGCAAAGGTGCGTGCACTGATTTTCATGATGTTCTGTCCCAAAGATCATCTATGGTTACTGATGAAATAGGATTTTCGAAGTTTGGTTGCTTCTGTGGGCAAGCACGCGCGATATCTACACAACAACCTGGAACGACTTACCTCAGAGCTGCGTTCGTATCTGTTCTCTCTGAAAATCATAGAGACGAAGTTGAAGAATATCACTCACGCCTTTTCAAGAAATGAAGGAACAGATACCCAGCGTCAGATCACAACAGTGGTAGAAGAAATTGGGAGAAAACTACCTCGGCTATCGTGCTTGTGGAAGAAGGAGAAACTAGATGCAAAACTTCACACACTTGCTCCATTCCGGCAAGAGCTCAATGCGCGGCTCCGTACCCTGCTAAATGCGAGCTTCAACACCACTTCTTCGAGCATACGTATAGCGAAAGGCTATGGCTATGAGTCCCATCGTCCGACGACCAAGCCTAGCAATGACTTCGTTGAAGTGCTATCCATCAACAAGGCTGTACGGTCAGGTCTACAGAATATCGCGGCTATCTTGACGAAGAAAAACGGTGAATCCATGACAATAATGTCCAGAGGACACCAGCAAGCGTTCTCAAGACCAGAAGCTTATAGCAACGTGATCAAGTACGACCTCACCCAACCTTCAGGCGAGGACAGCAAAGCTGACTTCCAGAATCCTCTAATCGAAGACGCGCCAGATTTTATCAATCAGATTAGACGTCGGTTATACTTCCGTGAAGAAAGTGATCGCCGTATTGAAATCAATGATGCTCACTTCAAGACCTTCGACTGGATTCTGCAAATTGCACACGATGCACCCTCGTCTCATTTCCCTAAGTGGCTCAGCTCTGGCAGATATTTATTTTGGATCAACGGTAAGGCCGGCTCTGGAAAGTCGACCTTGATGAAACACATCTGGCAACAAAGCAATCTACAAAAATTCCTCAAAGTATGGGCCGGCCAAAGACAACTCCTCATAGGGTCCTTTTTCTTTTGGCATGCAGGTCAGCCACTACAAAAATCCTACGAGGGCATCTTGCGCTCGCTTCTACATCAGGTAGTGGAAAAACGGCCAGATCTTACGCCCGTCCTGTTCCCACGGCTCTCACGGTACTTATTGTGCAGGACAGACAACCAAAGCTTTAGTATATCCGAGCCAGAATTGCGCGAAGCGATGATACTCCTAACGAACAGTATGCCAAAGGATCTCGTTCTTTTCTTAATGATCGACGGTATCGACGAATATTCCGGAGATCACTTTGAATTTGCAAAATTCCTGGTATATATTACAAATGCCACTTCGTCAATTAAGATATTAGTGTCCAGCCGTCCAACGCCTGCATGTCATCAAATATTCTCTAACATTATTCACGGGATTATTGACGCGTCAATGGCATACAAATTAAGGTTTTCGCTGTGCCAAGGAACGTCTCGATAAGGCGGACACGTTCTACTTCGGTCGGACACGTTCTGATTCGAGGATTATTCCAGCCACAAATGGTGACTTTTGCCACAGTGCATGTCACACCAGCCACACGACTGGTGTTTGGTCCAATCATCACTGCTCCTTAGCTCCACACTGTATCAGACCTGATCAATCTTGTTCTGACTGAATCCGAATGGTACTACTCAGGTTCGACCAAGTCTCATTGGTTCTGTTTTAATCTGAACACTTCTAACACGAGCCACTCTTATCCATTTTCGACGTTATTCGTTAGTGTTAGCCTGTTCTACTTCAGTCCGACTCGTTCTACTTCAGTCCGACTCGTTCTACTTCAGTCCGACTTGTTCTACTTCAGTCCGACTCGTTCTACTTCAGTCCGACTCGTTCCACTTCAGTTCGACTTGTTCCACTTTAATCCGATGCATTCTACTTTCATTTCATAGTACTAGGCGCACTCCTAATTAGGAAGAAGAAGCTAGTAGCGTCCCTACTTAATTACTATCTTACTACTCCGGTAGACCTTTCCTACCTACTAGTACAAAGTTGAATCTTATTATAATTACTCTCGGTATAAGGCTTAGGTGGACTGGATATAGGGTTCTGTTTACGAGGGTAAAAGGTATAGTACATAGTACTAGAGTGTAGGGCGTCGAACGCGGAATGATAAGATTATTCGAGCGGTAATAATATAACTGATATAGAACAGTAGTAGTCAGAACTAGAACTAAGGTA
>JAPDRQ010000208.1:0-53927 GCA_030247915.1 Neophaeococcomyces mojaviensis | reverse complement strand
AGGACATTGACGCCGCCATTCCCAGCACCACCCGAGGAACTCCCTGAAGAGGTATTGACACCAGGACCAGCGCTCGCATTGGTTTGGTTGGGCTTTGCTTCACCACCACTACCATTGCCATTCGAGGATTGCTGCTGGCCACTACCAGATTGCTGTTGGTCGTTCTTGGAAGAACCCGGTGACTTTCCACGAACTTCAACGGCAAGGAACACGGCAAAACGAATTTTCCCTTCCTTTTGCCCGCGAGTCATGGCATCAATTGTCCATTGGTGGTCATCTTCGCCTCCGGCACCCTCCTGTGAAGTCTTTGTGGCCTGGCTGTGCGCCGACTGAGTAAGATCCTGAGTACTAGGTCCACGAGAGCCCGAGGTGGGGACGGTCGGCGGCTTTTTGTTGACGAAGCCGCCCGTGAAGCTGCTACCGAACAAACCGCCGGACTTTTTAGGTTTCTCTAATTTGATGTTTTGGGTGGACACCGATGGCTGCGTTGTTGCTGCTTTAGTGGCTTCTCGGATCTGTTCCTCGATGGCACTTTGGTCGGCATCGGACGCGACCGACATGGGTTCATCGTTATCGCCGATGTCCTCTTCATACTCTTCTCTGGTGGGGGCGCTGCCTGGGTTGGTGAGAGCTGTTATCCCGGTTTCTAGCTTCATGAAGGTGTCGTTGAAGGGAGTGCCCGGGTGGTAATATTCTATGCAAATATCTCTTGACTCCAGGGGTAGATTGGCTGAGATGGAGAGTGTCTGAGCGACGATGGGCAGTAGGTAGCCCTCTAGACCCTGTGGAGCTGGATCATTCAGAAGAGTGCGGAGGTAGTCGCAGAGCTGGTCGGCGAGGATGCGGGCCAAGGCCTCCGTGTACGCTTCTTGTTGTCTCGAGTTGAGGACATCAGCCAGGCCTTCGCATGTTGTCAAACGCCAGGTTGTAACTTTGGTGAAGAGATCGTCCCGTTGCTCTTCTGTTGTGAGGATAGATGGGGTGCGGCGGAGGGTTCGTTCCATTTGTTTGAGGTGGAGGGAGAGGGTTGGGTCGATGCCTGGGTGAAAGATTTGTTGGAAGATGCGTTCATAGAGCCAGCGGGAGATAATGGCGCGGCCGACGGCGGTCATCTCTCGGGTGCCGGTTGTGCATGCGTCACGGTTGCAGGCGGGAGCTAGCCAGTTGGGAAGGCGGCGCCAGTCTTTGCGGATGTTGAAGGCCAAGTTCTGAATTGCGCCATTCAGACGCTCGAAGCGGGTGGCGTATTGAGCATCATCGAGGGATGTTTTCGACATGGACAGCCGCTGGTTGGCGACAGTATTCTGCAGTTGTGTCACCTGAGCCTCCCGGTCAAAGTAGTATCTTTTGACTTTGGAGTATTTGGCCTGCAATTCTTCGTATCGCGCCTGGAGTGTTTGGGGGTCGAGGTTCTGGATGTCATCGCGGCCACGAGGAGGAGGGGTACTCCGTCCCTCATGAGCGGTGGTCGACATCCTTATCCGGGGATCTTGTGGTGCAGCGTATCGTTGATCTTGCTCGTCCATACGAGACTCTCGCTGTTGGCGGTCCCTGTCCCTGCCACTCGATGGCATATCTTCCTGCACTTGTAAGTGTTGTGTATCTCCTCCTTCTTGGCCCGCTTCGCCTTGTCCTTGGTTTGGTGCGGGGAGTTGATTCGCCGGCTGTTGAACTGGCTGATACGCTTGTGCCGACTGGACCGAGTACCGTGGGTTGTTCGAGGTTGAGGGACGAGAGACTAGCTGGGGAGGGTTGCCAAGTGGGGATGGAGGACCAGGAGGGACGAGAGAGTTTTGAGAAGGTGGTCGGAGTGATTGGTCAGCTTCAGTGAGGGCTGACGGTCTGTCACGAAGCGGTTGGCCTGTGTACGGAAAGTATTGTTTGGCGTGCGTGGTCGAGGGCTCGATGATGGTTTGGGAAACGTTGGGCTGCTGGTAGAACTGCGGCTGCGACTGCGGCTGATGGGGTTGATGCGCGTTGGCTGGCGGCGGAAAGTGAGGAGCGTCCTCCTCGTACTGCACCGAAGGTCTCCTCGGTTGCTGCTGTTGGTTGGTGGGATATGCGTCAAACCGGCTCTCGGGTCGGTTGTCCCCACCGCGATAGTATGTTTCGTACTGTCTTTGCTCGTCACGTAGATCTTCTTGCGACGGGCGTGGGTAAGCAGCAATCGGCTCGGAGCGTCCCCCTTGAGGTGACTGGGCCGGCTGTGGGGAGTTTTTCTGCCCCTGTTGCGAGACCTGAGGCGAGCTGGGGACTGCTTGTTGACCAGTTTTCTTCAGCACAGAACCGGTCCGACTGATCCGATTGTTCTCAGCCGGGCTGTCTTTTCCCTCTTTTCTGTCTGTTCTGAAGAAGCTCGTGATATTGCTTCGTCGTGACTTCTTCTCGTCTTTGGATCCGCTGGCCCGAACGGTTTGTGATGTGCCGTACTGAGTTCGACCAGGCTGGTGCTGCTCGTCTTCGGCAATGCTTTCGTGCTGCACGCTGGGCGACACTACAGATATCGTCGGCCTTTGTGGCTGCAGTTGCTGTTGCTCTTGATAGGCATTAGGTGGGGGCCCCTGAGACCGCCGGTTGGAGGGGGAGTGGTTCAGCAAGTGTGCAGGCGGCCCTGCTTGCGGCTGGGCGTGTTCGGCGTAATACCTCTCGTCGAGTTGCTGCTGGTTCGGGGGGTGAGGAGGGTACTGTTGCTGTTGCTGTTGCTGCTGTTGTGGTAGTGGTGGTGGTGGTTGTGAGTGAGGGTGATATTGGGGTTGAGCATAGGCCAGTTGCGCTTGGGATTGTGGATAAGCGGTGTCAGGCTCGTGCTGCTGGCTGTGTTGGCCGTGCTGGGTGCGCGGGTCGCGCACGCTGGCGCTGGTGTCGGTGATCTTTTCAAGCGACGCCTGCGACTTGTTGGGCTTCTTGAAGATGTGCGGCATTGATTTTATCTCCGGTGCTGGAGTAGAAATGTCGAGCTTAATGAGTTGGCATGACAGGGGAGTGGTCAGCTACAGAAACAATGGGAGGGAAAGAGCTGAGCAGGCCAAACCGTCAGCCCACTTGCCCAAGAATAGGTACGACTGGTCCCTGGCGACCAGGATCTACTCTAGTGAATTGTTCACAGCGAGACAAGCATAAATCTTGCACAGCTTCAACACCGGTTGATCAGGCTGCATCAGGAAATGCCACTTGCTCGACAGCTCGGGGAAGCTAGCACGAACCGCTGGAGAGATGCGCCGGAGCATCGACTTATCATCGACTGATCCCGACGCCGGGTGCGGGTCAACTACACCCATCCTGCTGATCTCTTCGTGCAGTATCAGCGCTATACCTGTTCGCCGATGACAATAATCAGAGACTACATAGACACTGGCACCGCTCGCTTGCTGCGTAAGCACCAGAAGAACACTATGCAGCGCCATGAAGGAAATACATCAATACGGTTGGCATAGGTTTCACGCCCCCACGTGCCACCATCTGCTGCTTGCGGCCTGAATTAACGAGGGGTCGAAAATCTGAGACACCTGACACACGTCGCGCAGGAACATTGTAAAGGTCAGAAGGCACGAAGCACACAATTCATCTTCAATCTACGTTCCTGCCTGCATCTTTGCATCTCCTCCTGCCCGACCAGCGGCATGTTGTTCACTCGTCCTCCGCGTAGGCAGTGGCGGTCGATGTTCTGCCTCATTCTCGTTTCTCCGGACTGAGAAATTCTCTGGTCCATTCTCATCATGATAGCCATCCAGTGCTCCCTGCTCAACTTCCTCAGGCAATACATCGTCACCATATTCGTTGTGCCCTGATGCAATGCGACTCGACAGTCGGGAGCCGGGCGGCCTTGCGGCATTTTGTGAGAAAAGCCGCTCACTGACCCTTCTGCCTAGCGCGGAGAGGCCGCCGGCGGATTTGGAGTCGGGGTTGAATGCTGATGGTCTGTTAGAGTCAGTGGGTGAATGACGGACGGAGTATTCACGCCGAGGCCCGTCGACTGGTGCAATTTCTTCTGCTATGGCGTCTTCGTAAGAGGGTGGGAGATCGTCGAGAGCGGACTGTGTCCAGGGGTTGTGGGTAGCGGTAGTTGGAGTTGCGGATGTGGTGCCGTGCGAAGCAGGTCGAAGTGGAAGGTGTTGCTGTGACGTTGAACTGTGAGGAGCTGGTCCATCTGGTGGAGCATATTGCAAAGGTGAGTTGGGAGGCGCAAATGCGGAAGCTGACTGCTTGGAATCAGATGGTAGGCTGTTCATCCGTGGCGGTGCGGGTGGAGTTTGTTGTGCCTGGTGATGGCGCTCGAGGAGTTCGGGTGGTGGGCGAATGCCTGAATACACTTCCACATCCAGGCGAATAGGCGACACAATGATCTCTGGTCTGACGCCGTCGGCTGCGCCGGAAGACAACCCAACACGTACTTCCAGTTCGTACTTTCGACTTATGTTGCAGGTGCTGAAGGTTGGTGCCACAGTGCTCGGTAATGGTATAGTGTCCCAGAATCGTGATGGGATAGTCCAGGAATTCCTCTTGGCTGCCGGATGTTCTAATGGTAGGCTCATGTTTGCTTGTGAGAACAAGGTCCATGTTCCGCTCTCCTTTCGTTGAAGATCGTATGCCCGAACTTCAGTGTGGCCTATCAATTCTATTTGCAGCATGCTCAGATATATGCTCGAGTTACTGCTGTTCAATCTCTCGATGAGAATTCGTAGAGGTAGTGGTTCTCGACAGGTGATGATGGCAGGATTTGGGAGGCGGGCATCAACCTGGAAGGAGAGCGGCTCTTCTTCTGATGTCGGCATAGAGTTCTGTCGAAACATACTCTTCCTTCGTACCGTATGTCCACTGTACTGTTGAAACTGATGTTTTCTTCTGCCGTATGTCTCTCCATCTTGGTCGATGGGACGAGGCTGCTCGATAGGCAAGAATGTGATTGGAATTTCGTTCCGGAGGTTCCCCTGGTAGAACTTGGGCCTCACCACCGTTGCTTTCACATAGTATTTAATCTCTGCCTCGCCAGGATATCCTGCAAGGGAGGGCGGAAGGGGTCCCTTTCGATGCTGTGGCTCCTGTCCAAATTGCACGCTCAATTGCCCAACTTTCAGGTCTTTCATCAAGCTTGTATTATTGAAGCAATCACTATTGAAAGGGATCTTGAATTTGAATGGATATTCATATTGTCCTCGAGGGATGGTATATTGCGCACTTTTGGCACTCGGTCCGCCCGCATCGCGCACTTCTTGCAATGGAAAGACCGTCTCGACCTTGTAGAGCAGTTTGTGCACTTCCAACAATGTCTTCCTTCGATCTTGATCATGCACTGATTTCGGCCCGTCAAGTCGTGTCTTGCTCTCACCCTCCAACTTGACAGTTATGGCGGATATTGCCGCTTCGGTGGGAAGGGTAAGCAGTACTCGTCCGCTGACGAAATCGAGGTTGGTATAGGTGTCTCCATTGGGCAAGTCTAGTTGTACACGTACAGACATTGACTGAACACCAGCAACATGTACTGAACAATCTAGGCACCCAGGCTTGCACAGTATGGATCAAAGTTTAGTGGATGTTAGGGTGGGAGTGTTGGAGATCAGCCCTAAAGAGAAGTGACGTAGGCAGGTGGGCTAGCAAGTGTCGGGGCGTCTTTTTAAGGCACGATTTAGGACGCAAACCAAATGTAGAAAGTCTGGCTTACACCTTCAGCTTGATGATCAGACCCGAATACCTGAAGTAGTGATTTCTGTCTGAGGCAGGAAGCGTTGAGTATTATCAGAAAGTTGAGCATGGAAGGCGCGGTCCCTGAGGCTTGCAAAGGTCTGCTACATTGATGCTATCCTGTGCTGCGCCTCATCACAGTCTCAGCACAGCTTCCTTCGTGCTTTCTGTGTGATTAAGCTACGCTAGAGAGACGTCATAAAGCATGTTAAAGAACGATAGCTGCAAGCCAAACGGTATATCTGCAGGCCTGGGGGCCAAAAAGAAGATATATTGATGCCTAGAGGTTTGAGATACGTATTTCCTACCATGGACGATAGGGGGGTGTCTACGTGGCCGTGGTCTCAGCCACAATGCCCCTTGATGCCTTTCTCAACGCCCACCTCTCGAGGGAGCTCTGCGAACCATGTGGGAGATTGCTCATAGCTCTTTTATTGCGTTGCTTGGCCACACCACACAACGAAACATAGTAGGTTCCATCGTGAGCAAACGAACTGATATGTATTAGAGGCCATCCTGATGATTATGACCATAATATACCAGTATAAATGCTGTTTACCGCCGTCGCCTTTGAGCCAAAAGCTCGCGTAAAGATGGTTTTGCCTGGGACCAAGGAATGATTACTCTCAAAAGACACGTCCAGATCCTACTAACAGTAGTAAGTCCTTGCTCTGCCAAACAACAGGCTGCTGCAGACATGGCATGTTTGGCTACAGACACGCTCTACCCAGCTATACTAATTCTTAGCTCAAGAAAAGTGAAAAGGTCATTAACCGCGCTTGTGCAATTAAGTCAACAGCACAAAATATCATGTCGATGAGCCATACGAATCCAAGGATGGGAAAACATCGACGCCGTATGGATTCACGAAACCGGAGGTCGATGATGCGTGCTTGGACAGAAGGTGAGGGCAAGTGCAAGTGGTACCTGCCCTGACCTAGCCTCACCGTCTACCCTATTGACCTTCCAGTTTGTACATACTTCTTAAACAGTGTTGCTCAGCTTCATTCCTTGCTCTATGTAGTTTGATATCATTCTCGAAGTATTTTCATTCCCAAAACTCTGGAACGTGAAGCCAATATGTTGGCACAGTCAGATCTACCTCACAATTTGAGATCTCAACGAAGTCCAAACCACTCACGATACTTGTTCGCGGCACGAAAGCCAGATTTCTCTCATCGATTTCTATCGTGCAATGCTACGCCGTCATGTCAACAAAGACTTGTCACAATCAATCTAACATGTCACTCACCGCAATATGTTGGTGGTTCGTTGGTACATGATATCTGCTGCTTCTTGAGCACCTTGCGATCGAGTATGCCACAAAATGCAGCCTTAAGGCAACACCCCTCTGGACAAGTCGAACCAAGTGTGTTGACATTCTTTGCCTCAACACATCAGGCAGGTACTCCTCCTTCAAGTAGTCCTGCCACAACGCCAAAAGTGTCTCGGTTGTCGCGTTGAGCAACAACTCGACCGGAATATGACGCTCCATATTGAGCTCTAGACACTTTAGACTTGGAAAATGGTCCCATAGATCTGGCTTTGTTTCGCTCTTAGCTAACTTCTCATGGTTTCTGTAATCCGTGCATCGGCATGTACCACGATGTCCCTCGCTTTGATACGAGTGGTGTTTTCCTGGACCCATCTTCCAAAGTCCATTAAATCACGGGTCTCGAGCTTCGAATATCTCGCAATTGACCCGTCCATGTCAGCGATACTTGGACATGTCAGTGTTAACATACCGCTGTATGTCTTTCGAAGTGCTTCTTTTGCGATCTCGTGAATTTTTCTAGTAACTAGTAAAGGCTCCTCGATGGTGCATCAAGAAGGATGTTGTCGCGTATCTGACCCCTTGTTGCGGTTTTGGCGGACCATGAACCAAAAACGTGCTTGCAGATCAAGAGTTGGAGCTCGATGGGCAGAGCAGTGAGATGATCGGCTTTCCCGCACAAGGAAGATCGGTTCAGGGGCAAAGAGACAATCTTGTTGAGATCCATATCCAGAAGTGAGTATGATGAAGCGAGGAGGGAAGTTTCAGTCTGAAGTGATTCAAGTCGCGGAAGTTGAGGGAGGAATGTCAAAGGGTTTTGGGTAACCGGAAAGCTAAATCTAGCAGAAACTCGACTGATGCTTGTCCATCAAGAGTGAATCAATGGTAAGTTGTGTTACTTTATATCTCGAAAGACTTCTCAAAGGTTCTGTAGCCATCATCCGCCTTTGGCATCCTGCTAGTGCAAACCAGGGTGATTGAAAGTATAATGCCTTGGTACGATATTGTCTTGCAGGCTAGTGGCTCACTGCTCGGTATGCATCGTGCCATCTGGGTTCGAACCAGATACTAAGCTACCACTACCATACAAGGATGAGACGCAATAAGCTGGTTTCTTTGGTTCGATTGTGGGACCTCGAGCCTTGTGACATGATTCTGGTCTGCGCTAGCCACCAGCGAAGAACATCACAGATATTTTGGTAGACCTATATGACTGCTGATCCACCGGTGATTGTGTAGATACAATGAACACATTTGATAGGCATTTGTGAACTCGATAAATCTGCTGCAAGCATTGAATTGGGACTCGTTTCAAACAAGGAACCTGCCAAACGTGTCGCAAACGACCTCAAGCTGTTTGACCTGCGAGAAAACCGGCGGTAAAAGTACACAGGATCATATATACCAATTGTCAATTTTTTTGCATGTGCGTCACCTGACATAGCACATCTCGTTCTGCCATGACATCCATAGGCCTGCATCTTATGCGCGTAGTAACGAACATCACCCACAATAAGTTTATCTGCTGCGTCGAGGATTCAGGCTAGCAGCATTTTTGGCATTCGCAAGAAATGGTCGAGCTGTCAAGAAGGGTAGTTGCTAAGGTGGTTTGAGCAGACTCCACCATCCTCTTACGGCGAGAAGATGCAAGCCCATGGGACATGCAAGAACACCTGTGCTTCAAGAGAAAGGCACTGGCGCAAGGCCTCACGTACAAATTGACATATACCAGCCAGTTCTACCGCCGTATATCAAGCGCAGTAGGCAATAATCGTGGTATGAGTGGTCGATTTTGTCAATAGCGCATGCCGTTTTGACCGACTAAGCGTACATGCAACCATGCTACTCACTGTACGGATAGCAATCTGCCTCGATCAGAGGGTCTTGTTGGCGCTTGTGTTGTCGAATGTGAACGTATCTTGGCGACTTTCTCGAAGATCGTTAGCCTTCTCGAATGCTGAACTTCTCCAGCACGCGGCGCTTGTGTTCCGGTAGAGTCCACAGGAACCCATGGCACTGGCAAGCCAGCTTCAGAGACTTGAAGTCGGTTGATATCGATGCCAGTCCACTTTCGTAGTAACAAGCTGTGTTCTGTGGATTGTGAAACCCATGACTCTGTCGAATGGAGGTCATTCCGAATGGGTAGGAAGATCATGTCTTCGAGTAAGACCGATGTCGGATCCGCGAGTTTCTCTTTGCTATGTCGTGGAGTTGAAGAGTGTCGTCGTTCGGCAGGTTTCCTGTCAATCCTTCGTAGCATTTCAGCGGCATATTCCCGCTCCTCAGACAGTCTCCTTGCAGCTGATTCGTTCAAAGACACTTTCTCGATTGCCTGAAGTTGCATTATGGATGCGCGGAGTGATAACATGGCACATTTCGCACATACCTCATTCTGATTTGTGTCAGCATTAGCGATCCTACTGCCGTCCACTCCTGACCAGTGGCCACTCCATGCAAGCACAGCATTCATCAGGCAAATTGCCAACCTGAGAGCTTCTAAAGATAGTCTATGCACCGTCATTTGTGCCGATTTGAGCAATGGGCGTACGTTGTCCGGATGCTCAGGACTCCCAATTTCATGATTTTCGTTCTCGGCTTTTGCTAAGGCCACGACTTCTTCAATCGAATGAAGAACATTGTTGGATCTTTTCAAGATTTTGAGCAGCGAAGGGACAAAACTTTCTGTCGGCTTCGGAGTATGCGCAGATTGTAGCGTTGTTCCGAGCTGTGGCAGTACTGCGCTGAAGGTTGATATCTCAATTGCTACGCGCCGTAACTCGGTCGCTGGTGTATGAAGGGTACTCGCGACTTCGAACAAAATAACTGCTAGGCTGTTGCCATTGACTTGCACATCACTGATAGATGCTAATACGTTTTCAAGAACCATGGCGAAATGTGTACAATATCATATTCTTATGAGCCGCAAGAGCCATGAAAAGGACAAGAGTCAGTAGGATGAGTTGCGAAGCAATCCAGAAGAGGAGATATCATGGAAAAAGGGCATTGTTCCATAAAGCTTTTCCACGTCATGTTTGCTGCTCGGCTAAGAAGATCTTCAGAGATCCGCCATGCACGAGCTCCTCACGATACCAGACGAATTGGAGCGGTTTATGCAAGCCAAGTCTTGTTGCAGGGGCCTCAGAAAGCCTCTCCAATTGCCCATTCGCTTGCATCACACCCACAGCTGGGATCTGCAGCATTACGCATGCTCAAGAGACGGCACACTGCATTTTCAAAACGAGGCCTACGGCTGCAGAGAGGAGTTTCCTTGCCTGCATGGAAAGTCTGTTTTGTTAGGCAAAGGAAATCGCTTTTCATGGACATCTTTTTGCGTTGAATTTGTACAGGCTGCCTTCATCAGGGGTTGCAAAACTCTGGACTCAGCAATCAGAACGGACGCTCGTGCATACTTGTGTCGAACAATCCTGTAACTTGAAAAAATAGAAAGACACGGAGAGCACATTGACGACTGCAACGGATGAGACTACTGTATATTCGTTTAAACTTACACCATCTCTTAATAGTACAAGATGACAAAAATCTGCACCGCACAACTTTCTACTCACCCTCCTTTCGCCACTTTCATCGTCGACTCACCCTCGGCTTAATTACCACTCACCTCGAGCTCACTATCACCTAGTGAGCCTGGTCACACAGTGTCGCACGATGTCTGTCTCTGCACACCTCAATTCTATACGATCCTCGTTGTTCTCGTTTCACGCACGGCATGATGAGCTCTCCCTGTTGACTATGTTCTAACCTCACCATATCTCACTCGCTGTATCTCTGGCTCTCTTTTCTTCTCTCATACACACTCTTACACTTACTCTCTGCCTCTTTCTTTTCGTAATGTAATGCCTAGTTCCATATATCGATCCTTATTTGTCCCTCTTAACTTCGCGCGAGATAGAAATGAACTTACGACAACAATTCTTTCGCATAGCTAGCTAGTGGTCATCAACGGGTTATCAAGTAAGACATACATTATTTTCATAGTACCACGAGCCAGGTGTCTTTTCTGCTCGATTCTTGGTCACTGAGTGCAGCTGTCACGGATTCCAGGAAGAATAGATTCAGGAACATACCGACCGATTCCCCGTACGAATCGTATGGAGAATCGGCTTACCATTTCGGGAACTGCCAAGAGCCGAACCGATGTACCTCCTATACGAACCGTATGAGAGATCCGTCTTACCTTCTCTTCCCTTAAGCGTTGTATCGTTGTCCATAGGACAGGCATAATTACAATCAGATTCCATAGGCTTCGATCTCCCGGCCTAATGCTACGCTGGTCCTGATAGTTCCTCTCATTGACAGCGTTGTATTGCATTAAATTATCGCAGTGCGATGCAATACTCATCATCATCCTGCAGTACTGTATAGAAGGAGAGACTTCCAGAGCTTGTTAGATGAATTGGGCGACTATAGACCTCTTTGAGTTGTGATAGATGGCCTTCGATATTGTGTTGATGCCAGTGATTCTAGCAAAGGTTAAACACACGTTGTCCTCCGTAAAGTGCACCCTTACACCCGATCACAACTCCACAATATTGAATCACTCGAGGATCTCTGAACTGCTGGGAAACTGTTAGCAGGGTGATGTTATACTACGAAGGGGCATGGTAAAGAGAATGCATGTTCATTGTTAATATGAACGTCGTCCACGGTATACATTCTTTTAGGTTTAAGGTGCCCTCTCTTTGTTTCAGAAGGCCACAAAGGGTATATCCCCCGTGATACTGTGTTGATCTTCACATTGTCAGGTATGCTTGCTATTGATGGCTTTACTGCTCATACTAGATAGTATAGGACTTCATGTTGTGGACAACATCGCAACGACTATTTAACCCACTGTTAGTGTTATCAGATGGCACAAATCGAGATAGGGAAAGGCAAATTAATATCTAGGCGTGATATGAAGAGGGTCGAGACGAAGGAAGTAGTCTATACAGAGTGAATTCTCTAGGGCCAGTTCTTGGGTGAGGCTCATCTTGAGTGGTGTGAGTCAGGGATGAGCAAAAGTGGCCTCATCCTACGCCTCGATCAGAGGTGAGGTCGATATTTCTGAAGGCAGGTTTAGCTGATGTTTGCGATCTTACAGGATTGTATTTTTTGTTTTAAATAACCAATGCTATGGTACAGATCCCCTTCTTATTTTATCATAATTCTATCACTTTGCCTCCAAGCCTCGCGTGCCTATCCTGCAGAATCTCCTGACAAAAGGCCACAGTTTTGCTATAGTTGTGGCATAGGAACAGTCTGACTCGGCCTTCAAGAGCAAGGAACATCAAGTTTGCGCACAAGCTACCTATATCGAACACTCCTGTACAGCATAATAGGAGTCCGCATAGAACTAGCAAACCTAACCACGCTACCTCATCTCCGAGCAGAACCGCCAAGCACCATGTCAGTAACTCTGAAACTAGATCCACTGATTTCTCCTGTCTAGGGATTGGAAAGGTGCCTGGAATGGCTGTTGGAGTGGCACAATCATCACAATCCATTACCAAACATACCTCTTCTTCAGTGGGACTGATGTTCGAGTAAGCATTAGGAGAACTTGCGACCGGCGTCGCTTGCCTGCTCTCTAGGATCATTTCGATGCGTGCCTCCAGTCTATCCGTTTTGTAGCTCAGGGCACTTTGCAGTTCCTCAACCTGACCTCTCAACTCTTGTATCTCATTCATAGCAATGTCGAGTCGCTTCTGCAGCACTAACATTGGACTTCTACTGCTAACTGGAGCTTCCGGTCCAGGTGTAGATGGCGAGAGGCTCGGCGGGCGGCAAGCTGAAATAGGTGTTGTACTTCCAACGTCAGAGAGGCTCCGAGACACCGAAGAAAGTGCACTGTAGCGTCGAGGTGTTTGAGATGCATACGGTGACCAAAAGTTTGTCTGAATAGGTGAAAGCATCTGCGAAGGACGCTTGGGCAAAAATGAACTCGTGTCGTTATCGGAAGTTTTGGCTGATATAAGTGAACTATTGCTGGGCGGACATGGAAGAAGTTGACTATAAAGATTGCGTGCTGGAAGTGGTGTTCCACACTGAGCTATGCTACTGTTGATAGGTGTCTCTCCAATGCCTCCATGACGCCACGTTATGTCCGGCCAGTACTGGCGCAAAGACATGATGATACTGTTGTCGGAGTTTGTATCGATGCTGAGGCTGCCTAACGAGGACACAGGAGATAGTGGCGGTGTTTGGTTGGATTGGACAACCTGGCCTAAAGCACCCTTGATCCGTGGTAGAAGGTAGAGTGATGCCCAACTTTCGATAGCTTCTATCCAGGCCTGAAAAGTGTTGAAATGCTGGTCGTCTTCGAGGTTGAATTTGCAAAGTGCCGCCATAGTGTAACTGCCATCTTCATCGATGCAGTGAAGGTTGATTACAGCATGCTCGTTGCTGATTGCACAGCTGAAGGCGATTGGGGGTTGAGAAACTGTTTGCAAGCCAAAAGCTTTATGGAAGAGCTGCTGCTGACTGCGAAGATACTGTGCTCCAGTGATGGCGCATTGATTTCTTGCCGTCTCAATCTCCTTCTCAGAAGTAGTGGCGAATTTTTCGAAAGCAAGAAATGGGCAGCAAACGGTTTTACCCGTTGACACCTCACCCTTCTCATAATCAACTACAGTGCCCACCACACCGAGCGCACCATTAAGTTGAGACTGTTCAGATTTGTCAAAAATGTCCAGATTGAAGCCACAAATGTAAGCGGGCTTTGCGGTTGGTAATTCGTACAAAGAGCTCTTCTGTGCCAGAACTCGTAGCGGAAGGTCTTCCCTGCTCATCCGTGGTAACATGCATCTTGAGACGAAGGTCGAGGCTGGAAGAGCAGGGACTAGGTGCGGAGGAAAAACCCCAGATGCGTTGAAGCCCTGGTTGGCAGGCACATCAAGCCGCCACTGCTGTCTTTGAGCGTCGTACTTGAGAAGATTCTTCTGAAAAGACTGGAGGCGAGCAAGGAATGTGGTAGGCAGATGTTCGCTTCTTGGGGAGTTTGTGCACCGGATTTGGAAGGGTCGGAGAACATTGTCCCGAAAGTCCAACCACTGAAGGTGACTTCCATTCATGGCCTCGATGAGACAGGCCCCTACCTCACTTTGAGGATTCATACTGTTTCAATCGACGGGAAAGGTGAGAGTGCCTTAGAAAACTTGACTTTCAGAAAGAGGGACCAGCCCAAGCGATGGAAACAAGGTCAAGAATTGAAATCACGACGTCGTACAACAAGAACCAGCCGAATTGTGTACAAGAAACAACCACGAGAAAGAGGAACAAATTGTAAACGGTCAGGTCAGCATCAGGCCTTAAGGTCAGTGCTCTCCTAGCACGACCCTGTTCAAAAAAGGGCCATGCTCGAGGAGACACAGAGGTTCATGGCGCTTGTAGAGAAGCTATAACCTCGACTACTGGCTTGGTGAGCAAGCGAACGGTCGGACTTGTGAGCCTCACCATGAAACCATTGTCGGTATGAGTGAGACTAACCGCATGAGTCCAGCGCAGCAACCTTACGGCGGCTGTTTTCTTCAAAGAACCAATCCCAAGTAACTTCCTCACCAAGAATCTGCACATATTCCAAGATGGGGCTTCAAATTCGAAACTGTGTGATAAGCGCGAGCGCTAAGTTCATGAAACATCCTCCATGACTTATTAATATCACACTCACACTTTGTAGCAGCAATAACGACTTTAATTCGGATCAAGCAGGCGCAATCTTTATTCATCATGCAGTGCATCGAGAAAACACATTTACATATCAAGAGCAAGAGCTGGTATTGTTGACACCAAGATGAAACTGAAGAGCCCGGCTCGAGTGAGCTGGTAGTTCGACCAATCATAATGAACATTACTGTTGGATGTGGAGCTAATGAAGAAGCGCCCAGGAACACAGCGCCTATGTGCTGAAAATAAGATGATGTGTAAATAATGGTGTTAGTGATTGGTTCGACGCGTATTTAGTGCACACCTCTATGATTGGCAACCTCGATTTCGGGTAAAATATCATTGGTGTATCGTTGTCGATCTTTTCAGAGTAGTTATATCTTTGGTAAGGCCAAGAGAGTAGCTGATATTCAGCGCTCTCGGTGGCCCAACCGAGAGCTGCGATGGCCCGCCGAACATCTTTTAGGAAGGATCATTGATTATGAATGTGACCTCGAATACGTTAAGGTATCATGATAGAATGTCCGTCCCAATCACGCAAACGTGGAACGTACTACAAGCCTTCTACAGCGATCTCAGCACAGTGCCTTGGTGTAATGGAAGGACCTATCTATGCGTGTCCAGCTAGACAACGCTGGGACCTGTCATAAACTCACTCAACTTCATGTTACCCATGTTGCCAGTTACTAGCCCGTTGCGTTCAAGTTCCCTTCGCCGGCTCTGTTTCGCCAGCAGGCCACCGGCACCATCCCGATCTTCCATCCTCTCTTCCCGGTCGAGTTTTCGTGCTTGATGCTCTTTTTCGGCTTCTGCACGCCAAATACTGATTTCTTTCGGGATATAGTTCATTTGCACAGACGGAGCGCCTCTGACGTACTTCAGCTGCTCGGTCACTGAGCGAATAATTTTGTCGAGATCGGCTTTTGTGTTCAAGTTCTGAGTTCTCCATCCACCAAGATTTGGAAACAGAGTCATGCCTTCTCGTCTGAAAGCCTCTCGGTTTGGCATATGTTCGGGCAAGGTAGGATCGACTAAATCAGCAGCACCTATACAGACGGAAGTCTCGTGCGCCCAGGCTCGTGCGACATTTCGAGGCGTGTAACCTCCACCTCCGAGCACTAGCAAAGGTTTCTTGAACTTGGTACAATAGTCAACACAGAATTGTACGCAGTGTCCGTGTCCCTTGATGTTAAGGTTAAAACACCCAAGTCGGTCGTGCCCTAGGCTATCTGCGCCACACTGCAGAACGATGGCCGTCGGATCATAATGGCGAGTCACTGCGCCGATTACATAGTCGAAGAGATAAGCATAATCTTGATCAGTGATGCCGTCATTGAGCGGAACATTGATGGTGTGATTTCGGCCAGGGTTGTCAGGATGGATGGGACCAGTGCTGTCAAGAGGTCCTGTCCCCGGAAAAAAGACTTCTTTATCGTACTTGTGAAATGACACGCAGAATACCCTGTCGGTGCTCCAAAAGGCTTGCTCAACACCATCTCCATGGTGCACATCGATATCGATGTATAAGACTCGTGGATGATGCGTCAACAGCTCGAGGATTGCCAGGACTATATCATTGATATAACAGAATCCGGAGGCCTCTCCTTTCTTAGCATGATGAAGGCCACCTGTCCAATTCAGTGCGACATCTGATTGTTGATTGACCAACTTTCGTGCAGCATCAACTGACGCGCCAGAATAGTATGCGCAATATTCAAAGAGACCATCGAAGATCGGGCAGTCGTCGCCAACTCCGTAGACTGCAGAACTGTATCCAGTTGGTTGGGCGAGCTCGGGATACATCTCAGCGATATTTTTCGGAGTGGCAACCGATAAGAATTCCACATAATCTTCCTTGTGGAAGGCAGCGATTTCTTCTTTTGTTGCGGCAGGAGGCGAATAGACGTCCATAGCATGATGCATATTGTAACCCATGATCAAGCTCTTTGTGAGCGTCAGTCGCCATACCTTCATAGGATGAAGTTGACCGAAATGGTATCGTTCAACAAGTGGATTGTGATGCCACGAAACTCGATAGCCCTTTGGCTTCTCGATTCCTTGCTGGCGGATCTCATTTTCGAGCTTTGTAGATAAAGTAAACGTCGGCCGGTGGTCATACTCTGCAACGATATCCTGCGCCATCTTACTGCGTTCTCTGAGAGGATAATTGTTGAATCAGTGAAAAGTGAGGGGCTAGCCGCGTTTCACTCATGTTTCCGTCGTCCTCTACAACTCCAACCTCGCGTGGTTTCAAAGCGCTGCAGATATTATTGCCCTGCTCAGCCCAGAATCGTATTGGCAGAAGCGTCAATGCGCGCGTGGTAGCGACAGGCAATCGGCAACTTTATCTACGACGAGAGTGACACCTGGCCAAGTGAAAAGATTGAGCTAGACAGCAGGGAACTGCCAAGAATATTCTGTTCGCGCGTTTCCGAAAAGCCTGCAGCTAGGCATATTAGTCAGGCACGAAGGTGACGCGCCACTTGCGAAACCTTAATCCACCCTCGCTGTCCCAATCCTCACTTCCTCCCCTGACCCCATCCACAATTCCATCAAAGACCACCTCAGGTGTGTCAAAGCCATCAATCTTGATTGTTCATCGGGCAAGCCATCCACAAAACTACGCAACATGGTTGAGATTGGAGACTGTGCGACAGTTCTCGAGCAATTCATTCATGATGCAGCCAACTTGCCTGCCGAGATTAACTATATGATGGAAGAGATTCAGGCGATTGACCAGGATCTAACAAAACACCAGGTGAACATCAAAAGTAAGGAAAATGCACTTGAAAAACAGGTAAAAAATCATGGCTCCATGCAACCGCATCCAAAAGAACAGGAGTATGCCGAGTTTGCCAAGAAGCATTATGATATTTGTATCGACTTGCAGAAGAAGAAGATCTTGCACAGTGACAAGGCATGCTCGATGTTAGATCGCCAGCTTAAGCGGCTCGATGAGCGGATAAGACAGTTACAAAAACATGGGCAGATGGACGATGAACCGCCGTTACCGAGCGTATTCAACAGAAAACCTGACAACCAGAAGACATTTGTCGACTTGCCGTCAGGCCCGTTGCCTCTTCAAGCAGCGAGTATAAGCGCTTTGAATGCGGGTGCACATCGACTGATTGCTCATACTACGCCTACCATCCGTCAACCACAACCTCGTCAAATATCACAGATTAGCGCCTCCTCAATTCTACCACAACGATCTTCAGCCCCAGCAACACCAGCATCGGCAGCAATCCAAGCCCAAAAACATCAAGCAGAGCGCGAACACTCCGCCGGCGCGGATAGCAAGCGGCGCAAAGTCATAATGTCAACCACGGGCATCAATCTCCCTGCCCAACCTTCCAACCTCCGCCAGTCTTCCATCGGACCTGGCACACCCAAAGCTGGAACACCAACCGGCAGCCGTGCGGGCAGCATCCCCCGTCAAACTGGTGCAGCAGGTGCGGCGAGCAAGAAAGCAGGAGTCATTACCAAAAGAGTTCCGAATCACCAAGTCACTAAACTCAAGAACAAGCACAAACAACACGTCCGCCTCTCACAGTCTGGTGGCCGTAAGAAGGGTGGGTCACCATCCGTTCGCGGCGCGAGAGGCGGCACAGCTGCGTCAGAAGACAGTGTCCTCTCGTCTGCCGATGCATCAGACACTGATGCATCGCAATCGCGGTCGCGGCGAAAAAAGGCCGTGCAGCAGCCCGAGCCGCAATCCGCGAGCGAAGAGGATGAGGGCGATGAGCCGGATGACAAGGTATACTGCTATTGTAGCCAGCCGAGTTATGGTGAGATGGTGGGGTGTGAGAACCCAACGTGTAAGAGGGAGTGGTTCCATATTTCGTGTTTGGGATTGAAGAGTGTGCCTACGGAAGATCGGTGGTACTGTCCAGAATGTAGAAGTGAGCAGGCAGTGAACAAGCAGAAGCGGAAGTGATAGCAAGAAAGTGCTGTTCTTAAAATGGCCAATTTTGTGGAAGTGTAAGATATTTTGATGACTAAACAACAAAGTGTTGAGCTACATTATGCCAAAGTCCTCCTTACCCTCTTATGGCCAGTTGCTGCCTAGCCACTACTTACAGGTGGAATAATCCCAACCTCGTCCCTCGCCTTTAGTACAAGTTCCTCGTCATCCCCTTGCATCGTTCCCTTCCATGTGCAGTGTACGTAGTCCAGGTTCACCGAGAACTGACTGCTTTTCAGTACCTTCTCTCCTATACCTGAATAGCGCCGTTCCAGTTCTTCGAACAGCTGACGTAACGTCATCGGCGCTGAGAACGTAAGGGACTCTTTGTTGTCACAATAAGATTGAGCCGATGCGAAGAGTAGGAGCAGGAAGGTTTCCTTTGGTTCGGGTTGAGATTGTGATTGTCCTGCTGGTGGCGGAGGTGGGGGAAGGTTCTCAGCTCTGTAGGCTTGAACATCCTCTTTGTGCGGGCCTGAGACAGCCATCCTAGTACTCGAATTATTTGCTCTGAGACTTTGCGAGGCGGTCACTTTGTATGACGCAGGTTATGTGAGGTGAGGATGGTGGTGCTAATTCTATGGTGGCGTCTGAAATAATTTTGATTTCACGGTTACTCTAGCAGATAACGAATCAATTCAAGAATAGTCAAACACACGAGATTTCGATCGTTTTCCACGTCATTAATGCTGCCACCATCTTTGAGTAACAGCAAGAGTTCCGACGGCAACGTCGGTTTGAAGATAAATCAACTTTGTCAAAAACTGAGAACACATGAGGAAAAGTTAATGCCTCATCCTCAAGTGCAACTATCAAGAGCAAACTGCTGCCATCAGCTGAATACTACATCCTCGACCTTGAACTAAGCTGGATCTCTACGAATATCAGTAGATTTGGTATTAGCTCAGGAGAAAGCCATTCAAGCTCATTGTTTAGATCGAATGGTTGAGGGCGATTGTAGCTGAAGGGACACAGATTGGCAGGCTTGTGGCTTGAAGGCTGTAAATGATGTGGCCGGGCACGCCTGTGCCACTGCGGGCTCACGCGTTGGCGCATCGTTTTTTGGGGAGCCAGTCGTCCGATGGAGCTGACTCTCACGCAATCTCGTCTGCTGTTGCACACGCGTCTTTCTCTTGAAACCTCGTCTTCGGGTCACTTCTACAAGAGATATCAGCATCATGCGACGTTTGTTTGCTGAGCTGGCTCTTCATAGTCTTCATGCTCACTTTCAAGCACAGCCTTGGCAACCAATATATCAAGTTTCCTATCGATCCTTTCTAACTCCACATAATCTTGCAGAAAAAGCAAGGCAGGAGGCTAGCAGATCTTGTTGTTGCGTGCAACAAAGCGAGGGCTTGGATTCTGGCGTGGTACGTCAAGCGAACAGGGATCCAGCTGCATTAGTTTACCACATCCGGCTGACTTTTGGAGGCACTGTGTCGCCTAAAGCACTAACACATCCAGTCACGATCGCTCATCGGCGGGCAGATTACTCCACCCCCAAGCTCTAGCTAAACCTCCAATCCGAAGCACGCATCTGACTGCAGATTTGACTGCATTCTGCTCGACTTTGGGTCGTCCATTCTATATCTCCTCCGCAGCAACTTCTGTAACACTGCGTTCACTCTTTTGGCTCCTTTCCTTATCTTTCAACGGACACCACATCAACCCCTACGAAGCGTACATGAATTGAGGTTTTGTCTGGGCGCGACGTGCCCACCCGCAACTATGGCTCTCTCCTCCTTCAAGAGCGAGTTGAAATCGAAACTGGCTGTGGATGCAGCACGAGACCCAAACTCCAAGTTCTCGGCTGAAGATGCAGAGAAGGTGATACTGGAAGAGAGCAAGAAAGCTGGTGCACCAGCCTTTCAGTTCGATCCGAATGCCTCACCCGAGGAGAAGGCTGCACAGGCGAGAGCTGTAAGGCGTCCAAACGTACACTAAGGTTGCGTGTGCTAACAGAAGTGTAGAGAAGCAACAATCTGCATACCAATCGCCCGAAGGGAGTTGGCCTTCAATCAGATATTAACAATGGCCCAGACGACTACGACCTACCTCCACCGACCACAGCTGGCGCTGTTGCCGTGCTCCCAAAGAATCAACAAGAACAGGCAAATGGCGTCCCTCCTGAGGATGACCAGTGGAAGAAGACCGGCTGGGCTCCACGATTTGGCACAGGCGAGACAGCAGAGGACAAGGAAGACGATGTCCTCATCAGCGACCACCAGACATTCCTTGAAGGGAAGCTTGACGACAAGTTCTACGGTGATTGGTATCAAAATGCCGTCGTCATCATTTTTGCTTGTCTGAGTTCATGGCTCGTTGCAGTCTGTGGTGGCGGCCTCGGGTGGGTTATAATAATCATGGTCACATGCGGCACATACTACAGGACCTCGCTGCGAAGAGTACGGCGCAACTTCCGCGACGACATTATCAGACAGCTAGCAAAGGACCGCCTAGAGACCGATTCCGAGACGATCGAGTGGATGAACAGCTTTCTCGTCAAGTTCTGGCCTATCTTTGCTCCCAATCTTGCGACAAGCGTCATCCAATCTGTCGACCAAGTTCTCAGCACCTCCACACCTTCCTTCCTTGACAGCATGCGAATGGCAGAGTTCACGCTCGGGACGAAGCCGCCCCGGATGGAACATGTCAAGACTTATCCAAGAATGGAGGATGATATTGTGATGATGGATTGGAATTTCAGCTTCACGCCCAACGATACAATGGACATGACCACAAGACAGCTGAAGCACAAGGTCAACCCAAAGGTTATTCTCGAGATTCGCATTGGGAAAGCAATGGTCAGCAAAGCTATGAAAGTCATCGTTGAAGACTTTGCCTTTTCCGGTCTCATGCGCGTCAAGATGAAACTCCAGCTGGCATTCCCTTACATCGAACGTGTTGACATTTGCTTCTTGGGACGACCCGAAATAGACTATGTCTGCAAACCTCTAGGTGGAGATACGTTCGGTTTCGACATCAACTTCATACCCGGCCTTGAGTCCTTTATTAAAGAGCAGATACATGCCAATCTTGCACCTATGATGTACGATCCAAACGTGTTCCCCATTGAGATCGCCAAGATGCTTTCTGGCAATCCTATCGATACGGCCATCGGTGTCGTGGCGGTGACTATTCATGGTGCACATGGGCTGCGCAATACCGACATCGGGTCGGGCACTCCTGATCCCTACGTTACTGTTTCACTCAACGGCAGGAATGTTCTTGGTCGAACCAAGACCATTCACGAGAATGCCAACCCGGTATGGAATGAGACAATTTACATTGTCGTTACAAACTTTACCGACACCTTGACTTTGCAGGTCTTTGATTACAACGACATCCGCAAGGACAAAGAACTAGGTAGTGCCAACTTCGCATTGGAAAAGCTCGAAGCCGTGGCGGAACATGAAAACGAACAGCTTGAAGTTCTTGCCGGCGGAAAGCAGCGTGGCCTATTGAATTGCGACATTCGATTCTTCCCTGTCCTCGAAGGCCAGAAGGATGAAGAGGGCAAGCTTCTCCCACCGCCAGAATCCAACACCGGTATTGCAAGAATCACAATTGAACAAGCCAAGGAGCTAGACGGCTCAAAGAGTATGGTTGGCGCTCTCAACCCGTACGGTGTACTCCTCTTGAATGGCAAGGAAGTACACGTAACCAAAAAGCTCAAGAGGACCAACAACCCCATCTTCACGGATGCCAGCACATCAGTCTTGGTTACAGACAAGAGAAAGGCTCGTATTGGACTGATCATCAAAGACGACCGAGATATTGCCTCAGACCCAATCCTAGGCAAGTATCAGATCAAGCTCGATGATATGCTTACCCTCATGCAAAAGGGACAAGAATGGTTCAACCTCGCCGATTCCAAGAGTGGTCGTGCGAAAATGCTGGTCGAATGGAAGCCTGTCGCGCTTACTGGTGTGGCAACTTCCGGGGGCTACATGAAGCCTATTGGTGTACTCAGGTTACATTTTCAACGTGCTAACGATCTACGGAACCTTGAGACATTGGGCAAATCAGATTCATATGGTCGTGTGCTACTGAATGGTGTTCAGAAAGGACGAACGGTGACTTTCAAGAACAACTTAGAGCCAACATGGGACGAAATCATATATGTGCCTATTCATACCATCCGTGAAAGAGTGACACTCGAGGTCATGGACGAGGAAAAGCTTGGCAAAGACAGATCGCTTGGTCTTATTGAAGTGCCACTTGCGGAATACATCAAGGACAACGAGCAGGAAGGTGGCTATCTTGCTCATGATACCAAGAAAGTATTCTCTGATGGTCTCAGAATGCAAGGTAAAGGTACAGCCAAGGGTACGCTGGTATACACGGTTTCGTTCTTCCCGACCTTGAACGTGATTGATCCGGAGGAAGAGAAGGAGGAGAGGGATGAACAAGCAGCACTTCCAGCTACACCAACAACGCCGGATCAGCCGGAGACGGCTGGCCACAGCAAGAAGAGCTCGATCGATCGTACCCCATCTCAGCTACCTAACTTGGACATGCCTAACCGCAAGAGCTTTGACAACGCGGGCAAGCTTTCAGTCGCCAACGGTAATGCAAGAACACCGTCCATCAACGAGTCTCTTTTGTCCGTTAAGAAGGAGGCACCAAAGATTCGATTGACGGTGGACGACTTGACCAAGTACGAATCTGGTCTGTTAGTCTTCAACATCGTTGAAGGCACATTTGCAGAGAGTGATGTGTTACTCCAGGTCATTATGGATGACCATATTTTCCCATCGTACACGACTGGCAAAGCACGTCAAAAGCACCACGTGTTTGGCGAGACTGGTGATGCTTTTGTTCGGGAACTGGAGTTCTCTCGCATCACTCTGAGGCTAGTGGAAAAGGTGGAGAAAGATGGTGATGAAGATGGCGATCATGTCGTCGCGACATTGCAAGGCCAGACACTCCAAGTTCTCTCGAACTGCCTCTACAAACCCACCGAGCTGACCCTGAAAGGAAAAGACGGAAGTGTTAACAAAGTCGTTGTCAACCTCAAATATCTGCCTGTGCAAATGCGGCTTGACCCGAGCGAGAGTATCAACAACATGGGCACACTCCGGGTGGATATCTTAGATGCTGCAGAACTTCCTGCTGCCGATCGAAACGGTTACAGTGATCCATACTGCAAGTTCAAGCTCAATGGCAAGGAAGTGCACAAGACCAAGACGCAGAAGAAGACACTACACCCAGCTTGGAATGAAACATTCGAGACTCAAATTGCGTCGAGAACTGCAGCAGAACTCCGGGTCGATGTGTATGATTGGGACTTCGGTGACAAGGCTGACTTCCTCGGAGGTGCTAACATCGATCTTGCTGCTCTTGAGCCTTTTGAGCAGAAGGAATACAGCTACACGCTTGACGGCAAATCAGGGGCTATCCGGCTTAAGATGACGTTCAAGCCATCCTATGTCACCCGATCTCGACAAGGCTCATCAACCTTCCATGGTACTTTCGCACCTGCTGGCAAAGTTGTCGGTGCACCTGTCAAGGGAGTCACGAAAGTTGGCGGTGGCGTTGTGAAGGGTGCTTCGTTCTTGAAACGCAATTTTACGGGAAGAGGCAGCAAGGACGAGGCAATGGCTGTTAATGGCAACCGCGAGGAGAGCCCAGTACCTAGCATGCCAAGCATGCCAGCCACTCCTGCTAGAAGCACGGCGTTAACGGATGCCACTTCGCCCGCGACTCCTGTGCAGAGTCACCAGCGTGTTACGAGCTACGCCTCTACAACATTTGGGGGCGGTTCCAAGAGTGCTGACAATGGTACTGCTCAGTTCATTATTGTCTCTGCCTCGGGATATCCTGAAGACGCGGACATTCAAGTGTACGTCAACATGAAGGGTGCTAAGGGCAAGACCAAAGAACTCTACAAAACGGGGCACGTGAAACAAAAGGACGGCACTGCTAATTTCGGAGACAAGGAGAACTTCAAGACGAGCTGCACAGCCGACACTTCCTTCCAACTCATCGTCAAAGACCACGACCTATTCCGGTCAAAAGAATTGGGCGAGGCCATGTTCTTCGTGTCCGACCAAGGCAGCGGAGCTGATCAAACTGTGAAGGCTGGCAACGGTATAGTGGTCATCCGAAGCAGTTTCACACACGACGCCTCGTCGAACACTGGATCTGACGGGTTGCTACGACCAGGCACCGCCGGCAATGATAGTCCTGTTTCTCGGAAGGAGACAAGTGCTAGGAGGAGTTTTTTCGCGAAGAGAGATGCCAGTAGTAAGGTTGAACCTGCGTAAGGTGCTAGTTCTTTAGGCCCTGGCATGTGTGACCACCGAGCGAGCGTTGTTTTTCAATAACCCTTTTCCAACGATACCATTTGACTTCTTGTAGCGCTAGGGGTGAGTACGTCAAAAGTCGAATATCAATAATAACTCCTTGAGGTTGCAGGAGGGAAGCAAGCACACTTCTTGAGGTGCTGTTCTCACAAATCGTAAGGAGTGCGGTTCGCCACTGCTCGCAAATCTTCGTCCTGTAAATCTGCTGTTCTTCACTGAGCAATATTTGTTATCAAGGTGTTGCAACGTGGACATCAGTAGCGCTACAACGTCCGCTCAACATTGAAGACCTCGAACACGTAAAGGCTCAATTCCCAGCAAATGCTCAAGGCGTTGAGACATGCGTGACTGTGATTGGTGGTTCAGGTGCCTGTTGACGCTAGTGGCATGAGGAAAATGCGTGTTCTGGGGTGTCGGCGACTCAGAAGGTGTGGGAATTTGTGCCGGAAACGTCAGCCAAAGCTCGATACCGGTGGACCTGTGCTAATTACGAGCCCAATGGCATGAGCTACATGGATGAGAGCTGCAGGACCTGATGCGGTAATAGGCCGTCATGAGAAACGTTTCCTGCAGGTCTGGGAGATCGCACAACTTTTTTCTCATCTAAACCCTGCCGTCGAGTTGCCCCTCACGGAGAAAGTCCATGCTAGTGGGGAGCATGCTCTGACGAACATCATAAATTTCAGGGAAAGTCGCAGGTCAAGCTGGCAAGGAAAGAACCGCCGACAACTTCATAGATCTCTCATTGCGTCCTCGTAAATCTTTGTCTTCTTCTCACATAACTTCTTCACGAAATCTTCCTGTTGTCACCTGCAACAACAAATCTTTCTCACGTCGGATTTCCCTTGACAACGATCCACTTCTCAGGCAAAGACCTACATTAGTGGTAAGTCATTCTCAGACCGCTTCATTAATTCTCCTTGCCAAAGCCGCGGTGAGGCACATATGGCACTGGCAAGATCAACGTGTCTTGGGGTCTCGTGGATCTGGAGATGCGGAAAGTGCAATTCTGCACTTTCGGTGACCGCAAGTCACCTCGATGGCGCCCCATCCTGCACGAGCAACTGACCGCACTTTCATCTCAGTTCGCCGCAACATCTTCTCTTTAAAGATCTGCTTACAGACACTGACTGTCGTTGCCACAGACATCTCTGAACCACAGGACGCACAGACACCGACATGGCTTCCAAAGCAATCCCCTCCCATCTCCGACCACAAGCTGCTGCCAACGGCTCAGCTGAAGCCCCAAGACACCATGGCAAGACAGAGTCTCACGTGGTAAGCTAGCTTTCTCGATTTTCTTTGCAAGAATGAGCCCTATCAGAGATCCTGTCTGAGAGAGAGGTAGCAGAGTACAAGAGAGGGCAAGTGGACAAAAGCATTTTTGAGGCATTCTTGGTGATAACGCCATTCATTCCCAAAAGTGTCTACATAAGGCTCGTACACCCTTCTGCATCAAGGACAATCTGCAGCAGACGAGTGGCAAAGCAAACGGCCAGTGAAAGTGTCAACGTGGTGTGAAGGGAAGCTGTCACTCGGTGTTCTGCTCTGTCCAATACTGCGCGCTCTCAGACAAGATCTTCTGTCCCTGCCCACACATCCATCCTTTCCCACACGATTGATCTGAGTCTTTCAGTCGATCTGCTCTTTCAAGCGGATGACATTGTCACAACCTCGACCATGCATGAACTAACGGTCGCTCAGGCGTTTGAAAACACCTCTACCAATATCGCAGCGACGCAAATGCGAAACGCACTCAACAGTCTCGCCGAGACCGTGACGGACGCTTCACAAAAGAAACGATTTCAAGCTGAGACGGACAATTTCTTCGAGCTGTTCCGAAGATATCTCAATGACCGAGCCAAGGGAAATACTATTGACTGGAATAAGATCAATCCTCCTGCACCAGAGCAGGTCGTGCCTTACGAAAAGCTTCCCAACTCAGACGCCGTTGATTTTCTCAACAAGCTCGCAGTTGTCAAGCTCAACGGTGGTCTTGGTACTTCTATGGGTTGCGTTGGTCCCAAGTCTGTCATTGAAGTTCGAGACGGCATGTCTTTCCTGGATCTCTCAGTCCGACAAATCGAGCACCTCAACGAAACCTACGGCGTTAACGTACCGTTTGTCCTGATGAACTCGTTCAATACAGACGATGATACAGCATCGATCATCAAGAAATATCAAGGTCACAAAATTGATATCCTCACATTCAACCAATCGCGATATCCCCGTGTCATCAAGGACTCCCTCCTCCCTGCGCCGAAATCTTTCCAGTCACAGCTGTCGGACTGGTACCCACCCGGCCACGGTGATGTATTCGAATCCCTCTACAACTCTGGTATGCTTGACCAGCTGCTGGAGCGAGGCGTGGAGATTATCTTCATGTCCAACGCAGACAATCTCGGTGCCGTCGTTGATCTGCGAATCCTCCAGCACATGGTTGAGACCAAGTCTGAGTACATCATGGAGCTTACCGATAAGACCAAGGCTGATGTGAAGGGTGGAACAATCATCGACTATGAGGGCAAGGCTCGACTTCTCGAGATCGCCCAAGTCCCAAAACAATACGTCAACGAGTTCAAGTCGATCAAAAAGTTCAAGTACTTCAACACCAACAACATTTGGATGAACTTGCGCGCAGTCAAGCGTGTCGTTGAGGAGAACGCTCTTCAGCTCGAGATCATCCCCAATGAGAAGTCTATCCCAGCCGACAAGAAGGGTGAGGCTGATCTCTCGGTCTTGCAGCTCGAAACAGCGGTTGGCGCTGCCATCCGTTTCTTCAAGAACGCTCATGGTGTCAACGTTCCCCGACGACGATTCTTGCCAGTCAAGACCTGCTCTGACTTGATGCTCGTCAAGTCAAACCTTTACACACTTTCCCACGGCCAGCTGGTCATAGATCCTTCTCGATTCGGTCCTGCCCCTCTCATCAAGCTCGGCAGTGACTTCAAGAAGGTTGCGCAGTTCCAGAAGCGTATCGGCTCTATCCCCAACATCGTCGAACTCGACCACCTCACGGTTACTGGTGATGTCAATTTTGGCCGAGGCATAGTCCTGAAGGGCACTGTCATCATTGTCGCCACAGAGAACAGCACTATTGACATTCCTCCTGGTTCTATCCTCGAGAACGTCGTCGTTCAGGGTAGCTTGCGAATCCTCGAGCATTAGGCAATCGATGGACGCATGTACCAATAGATGGTCTATTCACATGGTGTTGGTTCCGTCGTCAGCGACGCTCATAGACAGAAGCATGCATGTTCAATGATTTTCGATGATACAGAAAAAGTGAGCTTTACAGTACATGGGTGGTGGTTGATGGGAAGGAAACGAGTTATGAGCTGTGGTGATGTGATGCACGATACGATGACTATATGGACGATCAATGTATGGGCAGCTACTGTTCTCCTTTTCAGAGTGCAAGCAGACTATACCCCAGCAGGTCAGGTTGTAGTATATGCCAGCGATCCTAATTGATGGTGATGACGGCGCCAAATGCATGAATGAATCAATGAAATCAAACCACACCACACGATTCCCTTTCTTATTTCTCCCCGCTGCATGCTCCTCGAAGAACAAAGAGCGTTTATCTCGCTGACCTCATCCAACCCTTTAACCCTGTCATGTTAGTCAACCCATACCCTATCTGGATCTGATTTCACTGAGGGATCGTTGACGAGATTTACTTGCCTCCTTGTCATGTCAAACAAAGCTTCACACTCTGAAAGACTAATCTAGTACCGACCTCCCCATCCATACCCGGCCACCATTCTCTTCTGCGCATCTCGAGTCGACGCAACCACTCCTTCCTCCCTCGACTCGGGCTGTTGAACAACACATACCCGTTCCGAACTCTCATCCAAATCATGAATGAATAAACAGACTCGCTGGCGATTTCCCCTCCCTTGCACTGTCTGCGTTGGGCGGTAGTATCTCATCGGTTCCTGGCCGGTTCGATTCGATTCGACTTGACGGAACGGGGCGGGACGGGACGGTAGTGGTTAGGCGGCCTGAGTGGCCATTGGCGGGTAGGTGTCTTGTCTGCTTGCCTGCCTGCCTCGAGTCACAGGTCATAGATTAGTCTTGCGTACACATGTTCCTCCTCAGGTCGAATGAGGGATGTTTCTAGCACCGATGGACGTTCATGTCCTTTTTCGTTCTTGGTCTAACTCGGACCTTCTGCGTTTGAGCTAAATGGCAAAAAGGTCGGTGGTTATTTGATGTAGAGGGATATGCGAGAATATGCCAAGTTGACTGGGGACGGGAGAGATTTAGTTGCATATTGTTTATTCATTCATTGATTAGCTAGCTATCATGTCGTCGTTTGGTCATCTCCCGTCCATCATTGCTCGTAGCTCGTGATAGTTACATTCGTAACGTACTCGTGATTTCCGATTGAAGACATCATACGTGTTTGCAATTATGTGTGGTATTAGCCTGCATGCCACGGACATCAATATCAGTTCGGCGTCTCTTTCCATCCCTACTCCACATCTCTGTGTCTGTGCTGGCCACTTCCATCGGTCTTCTCTTCCGAATGCAGTTGGAGGATATCAACCTTTCCAGCATCTCCAAACGCTTCTGGACTAACATCCGTCATTTCTTTGGCTGTAATTGGGTCCCCAGGATCCGTCAATCCAGCCTTAAACATGTTGCCCTCCGTCGATTCCCGCAAGACACTCCTCCAAGTATAATATGCAGATTCCTAATCTCGGTCCGGCTCTACTAGCAGACTTCTGCTGTCTCCTTCCACATCTGTCCCAGTCACTAGAAACTCAGGTCCAAGTCCGGGTCGAAGCTGAGCTCGAAACTCGTTGCAGAACGCTGTTGCCCATCAGAGACCGACTAGATTTCCGAAGCGGGCACTCGCTCATTCAACCACCTTGTAGCCTCTGGATCCTTTGCTGAATCGCACTAAAAGCCTGTGTGTGGGTTAGTTGATGTGCTGGTGTGAGTGCCTGAGCCGATAGTGTGAGTTGTGGTTGTTCCGCCGGTGCGGGTACCAGGAGCTTCGGTCTCATGTGAGCCCATGCCACCACCAATGGGTCCACCCGATATACCAGTGTTGGGAACGTGGCCCCCTGTAATATGAGAGTCGTATGGTACACCACTGATATTCTCTGTCGGTCTGGAGTCGTGAGCTTCCAAGGCTGTTGTTGGACCAGTGCCTGATGGGTCACTGCTTGCTAACAATGGCTTGTCTTTGTGCAGCGGGTTATAGGATGGCTTCTGCGCGCCGCCTGAAGCCTCTTCGTATGACGGGCCGAGGACTGTTCGGCCTTTACTCGCGGATTCATGCTTGGGCACATGAGAGCCATATTCGGCAGAATGTCGGGTTTTGGGTTCGTCCTCATCAGTTGAGTACTCCTCGTCTTCACCGGTGTCCTTGTTCTTGCGGCGCAGGATCTTGCGGCCAATGCGCTTGAAGATACTGGGCTTTTTTTCACCCTGCTCTTCAGGAACGGCGCGCCTGTCGTGTTCATGCGTGGCAGCACCTGCACCTGCAGCACCAGTAACTCCAGCGGCAGTGGCAGCTTCTCGCTCTCTACGCCTTCGATCTTCTTCTTGCGAAGCAATTCTAGCTCGCTCCCGTTCTTCAGCGGCGGCAACAGCCTTGTCGTGTTCCTTGTGATGAGCTTTCTCTTCCTTTTCCAACTCCTTGTGGTGTTTCTTCTCATCCCTTTCTAGCTCCCTGTGGTGCTTCTTTTCGTCCTTTTCTAGCTCTTTCTGATGCTTCTTCTCTTCTTTCTCGAGTTCTTTTTGATGTTTTCTTTCATCTCTCTCACCATGTTCGTGGGCAGCGTAGGCCGCACCGCCAGCAACGGCACCAGTCCCTGCGGCTGCAGCAGCCTCACGTTCTCGGCGTCGTTGATCCTCCATCTCGGAGGCATGACGAGCTCGGTCACGTTCTTCCTGGGCGGACGTCGTGTGGTCAAGGGCGGCCCCGCCAACACGGTTGTAGTTCGCGGTCTCATGAGTGCCGTATGGGACTTCCCAGGGTTTGTTATGGTGGCCATGGTGGGCTTCGGCAGCAATGGGAGCTCCAGTGGTAGTAGGAGTGTGTCTTTCGATCTCTCTAGCTGAAGAGTCATGTCCGTGGGCAGACGTGGCAGCACCGATTCCTGCACCTGTGCCGGCCGCGGCAGCTGCAGCTTCTCGCTCTTGTCGCTGACGGTTTTGGACTTCCCAAGCGTGTCTGGCTCTATCACGCTCAGCTTGGGCATCTGCGGAATGACCAACTGCAGCGGCACCAGGTCGGTGGAAAAGAGCTGGCTCATGGGTGTCGTAAGGAACTTCGTACGCGTGCGGGGGGTGTTCGTGGACATGTCCATGCTCGTGCCCGTGTTCAAGCCCACGTTCATGTCCATGTTCGTGTTCATGACCATGTCCATGTCCGATGGCAGCTGCTGTAGCGGCACCAGCTCCTGTTGCACCAGCGGCTGCAGCAGTTGTGTGTCCATGTGACGGTTTGGCGGCTTGATCCTCATAGCGGTCAGGCGCTGCGGCGACTGCGTCGATGGGATCCTTTTTGTTACTAATAGTATAAGTGTTATGGCTGGCAGTGCGATCTGGGATTGTGGTTGTGTCAGCTACGGCAGAAGGTTGGCTTGGTACTGCTGTATCCCTATCCCTGGTTTGTGGCAGAGCCGTGGGCTCCTGCCTGTTGTGCTCATGGAGGCCATATGCACCGGCACCAACCGCTGCAGCCGTGGCTCCACCGAGTGCTGCATTTCGGCCCGCATGGCTTTCCTCAGTTCCAGGCTGTTGAGGAGAGGTGGTTAGGTCGTGGAATGTTCCTCTTCTTGGCCGAGTTTCCGAGTGTGAAGAAATGTTCTCGTGGGCCGGATGACTGTCTCTGTATTGTTCGTTGGATAGGCCTGATGCTGCGGTACCGGAAGCAAGACCAGATACTGCTGTCGGCGCAGTATTACCTGTCTCCCTAGTAACGTTTTCTGGAACTGCTCTAGACCTGTCAAACTCATGGCCAGCCAGCGCGCCAGTGCCTGCAGCAAGGCCTGCATCTCTGCCCAGATGGCTTGGCTGCTCAGTGTGGTGAGACAAAGGCTGTGTGCCACCAACTGGGGGTGCAACAGCACGTGGCGAATTGAGACCAGCCGGATATGCAGTTGTTGGTATAGATTCTCGTCTGTAATGTTGTGGAGGACCTGCCTCTTGGGATACCTGCCCAGGGTGCGTTGCGATAGGAGACGTATCTCGTGGCTCATCCATCGTTTCATCCTTCTTGCTCAAGCCAAGAGCTGCACTGGCGGCACCAACTGCACCCGTAAGGCCCACTGCATCAAGGACTTTGTTGACCATGGATTCATCTTGCTCTTGGCCAGGTCGAGGACTTGTGCCTGTAGCAGTTGTATTCGTGGTAGCAGTAGAGTCCAAGCCCTTGTTGCCCACTGATTCTGAGTATTCAGGCGACCGGTTCGAAGGGTCGGCGTTTGTGGTCCAGGTCGATGGCATGGTACCTGTGCCGGCAGCAGTTGGAACGGAGTCCAAACCATGGTTTCGGCTGGGCTCTGAATATTCACCAGATCGTGCTGCAGGATCTCTGGTAGTGGTCAGAGTCGATGGTGCAGGCCCGCTCGGTTCGTGGACGGCAGCTGGTTTGTCTCTGTGGAGGCCCTGCGAAGCTCCCAGAGCTGCAGCCCCTGTTCCTGCCCCTACGCCAGCCGTACCACTACCAGCAGTGCCATGGTGAGTCGACGTGCTCGTGGATGGTGATGCAACTCGATCAGAGGCCCTCCCGCCATCGACGCGAGGGTCAAGAGGATGAGTAGCCTTGTAAGGATTTTCTGATCCTGGATAGGCCCCTGGCATCTTGTTGCTTGCTGATTCCATGGTTAGAAAGAAAAGGTAGAAACGAACGGGGAGGGAAGTGCAATATCGTACCGGTATGAGTAGCCCACGCAGCTGAAGCGGCAGCTAATGGTGCCGATGATGTCACTCCAGATTGGCCAAGATTTTCGTTGGCACTTCTGTTACTTGTAGCTGCAGCGTGCTCGTGACCAGAATGGAGACCAGGACCGTAACCAGTTTCAGGGCGGGAGAAGCTCAGCGGATCGTTTGAGTCGCGATCGACTATACTGCCTACAGGATCGCCTTTGCCTAGACGCTGAAAGCTATACGTTGTCGTTTGTCCGACTGCAGCGGTACCGGTGCCTTTGGTTGAGTCCTCTGTCGATGGGATGTCCTGCGTAGCGGCTGTCGTGTTTGAGGCACTATGAGACGCTGCTGAAGGTGTCACGGTGGCAGGAAGATGGGTTTGAACTGGCGCCGAAGATGATGTTGCTGAGGGTTGAGCGGGTGTGTTGTCTCTGCTGTAGGCTTGCACTCGGCCTTCTGGTGCAGTGTCTACGTGTTCCGAGCCGGCAGCTATGGCCTTTGTTTGAGATGCAGGACCAGCAGCCTGAAGGTTAGTATCTGGTATAGTGCTGCCACTTGGCTCGGCACCCCTTGAGTAGGTATTGTCGTCATCCTTGCTCGGGAAATGAGAACCTTGTCCGCCCAAATTGTTAGATCTCGTCCCGCTGCTTGGGCTGGTAGGAGTATCGCCTTTACTGCTCTTGTCAATTCGATGTTCAACATATGGGCCTAGAGATAATCTCACAGCAAATTCTTGAACGCACTCATGCTTGTGTAGCTAGAGTGATTCAACTAGTATACTGAAACAGGTATTACGGACAACAATTGTATCATAAATCACCGAACTGGATGTTGAGAAGTGGTCTAATTCAAGAGTTATCACATAGCTGGAGTAGCACCACCGTTCGTTCGGCCTGTTTCTTTCGGTCTGAACACGAGAGTCACGATTTAGATGGCGTCATAAATCCAAAATAGTTGCTAACAGCATGGCAAGCGCAACTGACCACACATCTTGAAACTGTCCTCAGCACTGTACGAGTACTTCAAGCTGCATGCCCGTGTCGGGTACTGCGTTCAAGGCGCAAAGGAGGGGTAAGCAACAGCGCGTCGGAGGTTGCGAGGCAGCACTTTTGGACGAATAGTGGGCAGCGATGATGCTTGCATGAAAGCTCCCGGATGGACGATCGAGAATGGCCAAGAGGATCGTTCTCTCCTGCATGCATGACGAAATTGACATCCGAAGCAAGCATTTAGGCCGCATTCGTGCAAGTGTCACGGGGAGTAGCAGGACCTTCTTGATGTATCTTCTGCCTCATCTCGTTTCGCACCTGTACAGGCGACAAGGATATCATGCGAATCATGCACTGTCGCCGGCATCGAGCTGTGACAGCTCCTTATCGGTAGCACTGGCTTTTGCCATCGGCGAACGATTTCACTTGGCAGATCGAACAACCAATGAAACCTGTCTATGTGGATGCTGAGGCTCCTCACTGCGGCATTTTCCATCTAGAAGGTTTCTAGAAGGAATGTAGTAGCGCTAGTCAAAATGCTTGCGCGATCTTTGCGAGGTTGGCCACACGGAAGGCAGACGGTCTTTTTGTCACTCAAAGAGCCTTAAAGAGGAGCAGTGACAGGTAGCCGACAGTCGTACTCTTGCAAGGTACGAGAAAGACAACTCGTTGAAGCACGCCGTAGCCATGTGAGATAGTCAGTGAACAATGAAAGAAATCAAGACGACCAAGATTACTGGCAGCACGTGTTCGAGTCGACATGGAGGCTGCAGGTACGCTGCATCTCCTAGACTTATGATTCGGTGTTTCTTTTGGCAACGAGCAGGATCATCCATATAGGTACTTGTTCGCCGTATCTTGTTTGTGCTTATCATGCTTGCCAATACTCAAGCGCATTCAACGTTGCAATTCCCAAAGTCTTCTTGCTTTCATCAGTCCAACCAAATCGACCGGCGGTATTATTTGGTGGAGCAGCCAAAACGCCTTCGGGGAAGACGTCGTACGCCTTGCTTTTTCCACCACCACGGGCATCGTGGAGCCATCGGGTCAATTCTCGCCCTTCTCTGGCTTGGTATCTCTCCATCGTCTCGCTTTTGTCCTGCAGTTGTTCGTTGCATTGTGGCACGATCTCACTCGTATCTTTATGCTCACCCAAGCCTCTTCGAACCGCTGTTCTCTCTCTCTCTTTCCACTTTCTCGGCGTGCCTTGATACATGACATCGACTACTCCGTATTGATGTCTGCCATAGAACCAACACGTTGACCCGCCCCTCCTGACCTCATTCTCTGCATTGCACCTCATCCGATCATATCCGCTTCCTTCGATCCGGCACAACTACATCTACCGCAGCAAACACTTCGACCTTGGGAGGATCAGCCACTACCAACAGAGCGAAGGGGCAAGAAGCTTATCGGCCATGGCTATTCGAGAACGTCTCAGGAGGACATTCCGGAAAAAGAACAGCTTGTCATCAGGCGGGTCGACGCCTTCTACCGGTTCAGACCCAAGTGAATATTCCTATACTGGGCGAACTGATGTCGAATACTACAAACCACATGAGATCCCCAAGTCGAAATACAGAGGCAAGGTTGATCCTGAGCACAAAGAGCGCCTTGAAGCATATTCTTTTGCCGATGCCTTCACAACGATTCGACGCCGATCTTCTCAGGCCTTGTCGGGAATAGTGAGCCCTGGCGGTACCAAATCACAAAGCCGAAGGGCAAGTTACATGAGTCGAGCCAGCAGGAGCGCACGAAACAGCATAAGCAGCGCGGCAGGGCCACCAAAGTCGGAGATGCTGTCGAGCAGACCACCTACGGCGGCTGTCCTGCCTGCGTATATGGGTCTTGTCCGGGAAAACTCAGACGATGACACCAACCCGTCAAATGGTGAGTCGTAGCCAGGTCTGCTTGTCATTTCATGGAACTAACCATGTTCCCTAGCCGGACTCTCAAGAAGAGGCACTGCAAAACAAAAGGATGGCAGGAGCTCTAACATCCCCGAGGTGCGCTTAGAACGACAAGCAACGGTTCCCGGCAACACCGCCAAGCCAAACGAGCCGGGCAGGCTATCATATGAGCAGCCATTTACTCCGGCTGAACTGGAAAAGGCAATGACGCGAGCAACGCTTAGAGCCCATGACGATGGCACCCTACGCAACAGCATGGGAATTGCAGCTCACTGATGCTTCAAGTTACTGTTGCTTTCTGCTTACGATGATTGATGATTTGCATTAGAGGAGATGTTTTACTATTCGGCGTATGACTAACTTTGGAGGTACACATGCACGACGAGAACGAAACGCATCTTCTGGCGTTTTATGAGGGGAAAATATCGCTGTCGGTACAGCTGAAACCATAGACGGGGCACAACCGGATTTGACATCACCACGGCTCAATGAAACCGTGTATAGAGAAGGCACACTGCCAACAGAGATCCGAATCAGGCTTGGAAGACACCGGATGTCTTGATCAAAATAAGCAGTCAACGATGCTGTTGGTTCTTACCTCACTGTGAGCCGATTAGAATAAAATTCTATATTGCAAACCACTAGTCGTGGTATTTGAATGAGCAGCACTTCCCATTTGTCCATTGTCCACTATTTCTTGCCACTTTCAGGCTAACTAATCTATGAAACCACATGATCTGAGCGTAGGTGCGGTTGCAGGATAGTATACCTCACGTAGCATGTTGAACTTTCAATTACCCCTAGTGTGGGCCTGGAGCTACAAGGGATAGCTAAAGGGTAGCACACCAGAACAACACCTTCAGGCGGGCTCAAGGGGAGTGACCTCAACCCAAACCTCACGATTTTTATGCTCGTACTTTTCCAACACTCGTACAGCTTGTTCTCTGTTGGGCCCAAACAGCAAAGGACAAGAACAAAGTTGTGCGTGCTTCGAGTTACCTACTAGTGTTGCATCTGACCACATACCAATTCGATGCTTTTCTACCTTCTGCTTTTGATTATTCACCAATTCGTTGCATTCTGCCTGCAAGTCTACGGAGCGAGACGTCGACACTATTCGTTGAACAAGTCGCCGTTTCACATTACTGTGTTGCATTCGAAACATTATGCAAGAGAGGATCCCCAACACCATGAATAGAGCGACTGACCAGGGTATTGCATCGACGAAGACCCGCTGGACGAATGGCAGGAGGTTGAGCATGACCGAAAAGAGGAAAATGTGACGGCTAAAGAGGCATCTACTGCCACGCCAGCTCTGCAACAGGCAAAGTGGCCCACGGCAAGCTCAGGTCTACTGGCGCTGCGCCTTCGCCTAGACGGTTCATGGCTTAGTCGCTGCCGTCGTCCTTTTTCCACGCTACTAGTTTTCCATGTCCGTCCAGCCGTAAGCGTCTTGCCCTTGAGCCCGCAGTTGAGTTCAAGGTTTTTCAATTCTGTGGCATTATCTATCGACGGGAACACCAATCTTTGCCTTGACCGCTTCCTCGCTGTACAAGTCTTCATCAATCCGACGCTGTGTATCTACGGGAAATTCTGACAGGCCGAGCCACCCACCAATCCTACTACTCTCCTCGAGCCTGTGACCCATCTCGAACCCATTCGGCTCAGGATCAGATTCTACTTGACCAAGTCCCCTACAACACGAAAAGCGACGATCATCGCGACAGTTGAACTTGCAGCAGTTCGTCTTTTGCGCCACCGTTGCTGCAAAGCCTGACTGAACAGCACATATCTACCGATTGTTATCGCCAAAACTTCGCTCCAGTTCCACGTGCGATCGCGTCCACAACGGCCTTTTGTTGAATCCGAGGACCCGGGCGAACGACAAGATGGTTGTGCAGCTATAGAGTTGGAGCATTCGGGCCACACATATCAAGAGGAAGACTTGGACAACATTTCGCGCCTCGCGCCTTGACCTCTCCCATTCGCCAACATGGCTTCGCGATCCATGTCAGCACACCCAATGCTGTTATCCGTGCTGGGAATATGGCTGGCCTTTCAACTCCGTGCGGTGCAAACCGCCTTCGTTGAGTTTAGCAACTGTCTTGATGAAAGCATCCGTGATTCGAGTCCGCGAATATTGCAATTTGTGCCGCTCAACATCTCTGCCTCGTTTAACACGAGTGATCCAGCCCGTCCATTGAATGTCACTGTTTACGGCAATGTCACTGGTCAGATGTATCCTGGGACATACCCTTCTGCGAATGATTCCTCGTGGGGAAATCCAAACAACACATTCGGCAAAATAGTTGACGTGTTGGATGGTGCTAAGTTAGCAACGACCTTGTTTACAACCTTGAACGTCTTGAGCTACACACCATACAGCGCCGCTCCTTCCCGATTCTGCGATTCCACCATTAATGAAGACTGTCCGCTGGGCCCAGCATTCTACCGTAACAGCACAGACATCCTTGACTTGCCCGGTTATACGGTTCTACACAATCTGTCCTCGGCCTACACCTTCACCACCATTGCTGCAACCACTCGAATACAGTCAGGACAGACGAACGGCCAGTATTATGGCTGTGTTACAGCTTACATCACACCCGACGTTGGCCAGTCTTTACGCGCTCTACTAAGGTATCTGCCACTAGGCATCCTCATCATAGTGGCCATTGCCAAAGTTTTGGCAGCCATGTTCGCTCCTTGGGGAACAATTGACATCTTCCGCTGGAGCAGCAACTTTGGCCGTGATGAAGATGCCCTTCGACTGGTCACCCCGGGCTTTGGTGATTGTTTGCAGTACCTTCAGTTCATTGTCTTCACCGGTAGTTTGAGCCTCAACTACCCTGGCTTCTATCCGCCGGTGGTCAGCCGGGTAGGCTGGTCTACTCTTCTCTTCAACGAAAGTCTAGTCACTGGTGGAAATGGCACGTCGAGCATCGTGGACGGTGTGTACCAGTATCGTGCAAACTCCAAACAAGGTCTGGACCGCATGACTCAGCTGATCGGTATGACCTCGCCAAGCGATGCTTGGGCAGATATGATGGTCTGGCTGGTTGTCATCATGGCCTGCGTCATCATACTGACCCAGATTGGCTTCGTGCTTCGATGGATATATCGCCAGGTCAAGGATGTGCCGGCAGAGGACTTGCGAGCAAAGAATTGGTGGTTCTCCGCTGGAAACGTCGTGCGCATAGCTCTTGGCTATTTTCTGCTTCCTCTCGTGGCACTTTCCATGTACCAGTTCGTCATATCTTCGCTTGGACCGACATACGCCGTAGCTCTTGCTGCAGTCGTCCTGGTGCTTATCATCGCCTTTGCAGTCTGGCTCATGTTGCTCTTCGTCAGAACACGCCCACGATCCTTTCTTTTCGATGACCTACAGACCGTGCTCATATACGGCCCTCTCTACAATACCTACCGCGATGATACGGCCACCTACGCTCTGCTTCCCATCTTCATCAACTTCTTGCGCGGCATCGCAATCGGCGCTGTACAGGACTCAGGAGTTGCCCAGATTGTTTTATTAGCAATTTGTGAAGTCGTCATGATTCTGACCCTCATCGCCTTCAGACCCTACTCGTCAGCCACATCGATGAACGCTTACCAAACCTTCTTCTCAGCCGTTCGATTGGTAACGATAGTCCTATCCATTGCTTTTGTACCCTCCTTGAACGTTGCCCAATCATCCCGAGGTTGGATTGGATATGCGATACTTCTCATTCACGCATGTGTGCTGGTCTTCGGATTCTTCCTCAACGCCATTCAGACCCTGATCGAAGTTGTTGCAAGACAGGCTGTGTTTGGTGCAGACGGTGGAAGAGATGTTGCTAGAGGAGGTCTGACCAAGGTCTTTGGGATGAGACAACTGTCAAGGCGTCTGCCCAGGCGAGATCCCGGAGCAAGAAGCTCAATGGGCTCCAATGCTCAGATGCTTGCCACTCAGGATGAGAACAAGGAGATGTCAATGACAAGAACTCGGACGAGAAGCATCTCTGCCAGCTCAGCTATGCTTCTAGACGCTACTAAGAAGAAGCGGTCAAGTCAAGGGCAGGAGGACTCAAGCCATGGACGTCACCCTTCGGACGGCATGAGTACGATCTCTCGACTAAGCAAAGGCTTGACTTCGCCAGGAGCCATCATGGGTCTTTCGAAACAGGTTGATTCAGCGAAAGACCCATACTTCCGACCACCAAGGAGAAATACGATGGACTACATGTCTAGCCCAGGAAAGTCGCCTCTGGCAGGTTCGAGCCAAAAAGACACTGCTGTGGCGACAGAGGAAGCGGTAGATGATGGTGGCGAAGGATCATCGTCAAACCGACCTGACCGAGATGACTATGGTGACAATGGCAACGAGTTGACCAAGACCAAGACTGACTATGCCGTACGAGAAGTAGACTTCTACTACGGAGTACGAGGGCCGGCTTTGTCCAGTGGAACCAGAAAGCTTAAGACAGGTCCTGCTGATCCCACCAGCACCGCCTCCTCGGCTAGAGGGTGGATCAAGGGTGTTCTTGGAGGCAAGAAAAAGGAGAAGAGCAAAGGATTCGAAGTCGTCAGAAGTGCCAAAGCACCTCCACCAGGCTTGTTTCCACGAACACCAGAATTAGAAAAGGAAGATGAGGAGACTGAGCCATACCGCGACGATGCCGAACCACAACCAACAATGGCAGGACGCCCAGCCACACCCAAAGGCAAACGAACGAGCACAGGGGGCACCGATCATGATGACGCTGTATCCTTCTCTACAGCTGGTGAGTCGTACATGAGTCCTATACCACGGGCACCAGCAACAGCACCAGCCCTCCCGGCCATTGACACTGTTGGTGGAATCGAGCTTCCGAGTCGCATAGGCTCAGAAGCATCGCGAAAACGGCCTAGACCAGTTGACGAGGACATCCCTGAAGTGCCGGCTATTCCACGCCGTAGCTCCAGAAGGCAATCCAGTCCGCGAGCACCTCCTGATCGAGAGTCTCTCAGACCACCACCAGCTGCTGCTTCTCCACCTGAAAGTCCCGATCGTGGATATTACCGGGATTCACATATGACGACCACGTCATCACAACGGTTGCCATTTTCAAGGACTATGTCAAATCGCCGGCAAAACAGATTGAGCCAAGCCAATTCAGAAGCCTCGAGCTACATGCAACATGGTATGGATGACGAGCAAGAGAATCACCCGCCAAATCTAGAGGAGCGACCCAGCAGTGTTGGTTTTGTGAACCACCACAGAGCCAGCGACAACATTCGTTACAGTCCCGATGAGGCACACGTGCAGGAGCTTAGTGCAGTAGAGTATGGCTTCCAAAGTCTGCCTGCTCAATATCATCATATCACCACGACAAATACGAGCCCACCGGTACGGGGTCCAGCAGATACACCTACGACTCCATGGACACCGGCTTGGAACGGAAGTGCTGCTGCCGATGGAACGCAGAGGTTTAGTCGCTTCAGGGATTAGGGGAGGCAGGGGAAGGAATGTATAATTGCCAATCTGTTTGAGTATCTACGGTTACGAAATGAAAGGAAACGATGTTTTAAGCAACTTGTCCACATCTACAGAACAAGGTTGCATATATTTGCCACAGCCGCGCAAAAGTCGGCATTCAGATTGGCTTTAGCATATAGCGTATAGCATGACATATTCAGTATGTACCCTTCAATACAAGTAATTCACCTTGAAGACCCATGTTCTCTCATCTCCAACTTTGCGCTGTCGTACAAAGTATAACACGTCGTACGAGGCTAAAAGGCTCCCGCCGCGAAGCCGGTTTTGGTAAGCCTGTAACCACAGCAGAACGCCGGAGTCCTTTTGTTTGACCTCTTTTCTCTCCACGTTGCGGACATGGGCGACACTATTACATAGCCAGAAAGCCAGAAAAAATAAGTGAAGATTTGGATGGTCGGTCAGTGGTCGGTGAAGAGGGCGTTGGGAAGTGTCTATTTCGTCACCTTTAAATATCATTGTTAGATAATTCGGTGTTGAACTCGCTTCTGGCTTATTGCATAATAATAGAAGAATTAACTAGACAATAAATATTCACTACTCCTCTAACCCGCCAAGGTATAAATGACAACTTCCAACTCGCAGATTGCGCATCAGAAAGGGCAGTCCTTAGCTGAGAAGAATGTTTCAGTAGCCAACATACCAGCCAGTTCGACGGCAGCACCATTGGCACCAGCCGGCCCAGTTCTAGAACCTCCTCGAAATGGCACAGATAGTCAAGCTACGCTGACCACTAATGTTGGCAATGGCACGCACAACTTGGGCAATACAACAGAGAAGAATAACGTAGAGTGGATTAAGTCAGCACAAGGACAAGATTACGATGAAGCTTACAACGAGAAGGCTGCGACGGAGCTGAATCGCAGTTCAACCTCAGTTTCCTCTTCCTCCTCTTCAACTTTGACCCAACCCCAAGTCCCAGCAGACCTCGAAAACAGTATTTCCCGCGTCTCAACTGACCCACTAGGTAACACCTACCCCGAAGGCGGCCGCCAAGCGTACCTGGTAGTTTTCGGCTCCTTCTGCGGATGCGTCATCAGTCTCGGGCTTATGAACACCCTCTCAACATACAGCGCCTACCTGACTACACACCAGCTTGCTGGCCAATCTGAATCAACTATAGGCTGGATATTCGGCATTTACGCCTTCTTGTCATTCTTTCTAGGCCTCCAGATCGGACCATTCTTTGACTCCTACGGACCCCGCCTCCTAGTCGCCATTGGTAGCACCCTCATCATCCTGACATACATCATCCTCTCCTGGTGCACCCGATATTGGCACTTCATCGTCGTCTTCTCGATCCTTGGTGGTACTGGGACATCTATGGTATTTACGCCCTCTATTGCAGCAGTAGGCCACTGGTTTTATCTCCGCCGTGGCACCTTCACCGGCATCGCCTGTGTCGGCGGCTCCCTTGGTGGTGTTATCTTCCCACTCGTCCTCCAACGACTCTTCGGAACCTCTGGCATCGGTTGGCCATGGTCTCAACGTATCCTGGCGCTCATCAATTTACCGCTTGCGATCTGCGCGAACGTGTTCATCCGCAGCCGTCTCCCACCAAGACAGCCGATCACGAAGGAGAATATTCTGCCAGACCCAAGAATATTCAAAGACCCAACTTTCGCACTTGTTACAGCGGCAGTGTTCTCGCTTGAGTGGGGCCTGTTTGTGCCCATTTCGTATTTTACAAGCTTTGCGTTATCGATCGGTGTCGATCAGAAGCTTTCCTACCAACTCATTGCAGTCTTCAATGCTGGTTCATGCTTTGGGCGGTGGCTGCCAGGCCTGATTGCCGACCGAATCGGACGGTTCAATGCCATGGCACTGACCACAGTAATCTGCTGGATTGGCGCATTTGCCTTCTGGCTGCCGAGCGAACAGCTGGTGTCTTCTTCCGAGTCAGCACGACTCGCACTGCTCATCGTCTTCGCTATTGTATTCGGTTTCGGATCCGGCGCCGGTATCTCACTGGTCCCAGTCTGTGTCGGACAGTTATGCAGAACCGAGCAATACGGCAGATACTATGCAACGTGTTACACTATAGTCAGCTTCGCAACGCTGACAGGCATTCCAATTGCCGGAAGCCTGATCACCGCGGCTGGCGGCAGGTATTGGGGCCTCATTGTCTTTACAGGCCTGGGATATGCTGTTGCCACGGTGATCTTCGTGTTTGCAAAGGGCACGAAGACAGGCTTTGGGAGGCAATTGTGGACGGAAAAGTTTTGAGGATTTTGAATATCTAGAAGGTCTAAATTCATAAAAGGTCCCTCCGGAAGCATGAACTTGGATCACCATACAATGTAGTCATGCTGAAATAGTGCTTGTATAGATTGCGCAACTAATAAGAAAAAATTGGAAAACATTCACCTTGCAATTCTGTTATACACCCCTTTTCCTTCTTCGATCTTCTGGTATTCTGTGCTGTGTTTCATTGAGCGTTGTAGTTAGTGTCGTTGATAGCTCCTATCATACAACCTTGGAAGATTTCATGAAGATCACAGTGGTAACTATCATAGCGACAATAGATAATGTGACTGGAAACACAGAAGATATAGCACGTGTAGATAATTCCACCGACGAGCTTAACAGGGAGAGAAGAGAAATGGCCCTCTTCGGGTGGTGAGGTCTATTCAGCCTGCATCATCGTCTTCAGTACAATCCCCCTTGGTTGTTAATGAGTATATCTGCTGCGTCTTAAAACAGGAATCACATTGGTCTTGCCGATTTATAATAAAAATGATGAATTCGCTTTTATATGTTCAGACGCACAGTCTGCTTCTCCCCTTGGAAGTGGCTACGCACAGGTCCCAAGAAGAATTAACAGCCGGTGGATAGACAGTGTTGCAACTGCTTAAGCCCGATTAAAGACGTGCTCTAACACTGCCATTCCTAATGGCTTTTACAAGAGTGTGACGACTCCAGCGGCCGACTGATTCCGGCTCGAGAAACCGACACGGATACCAAACTGGCCGGCTGGGATCCTCCACTGCTGTGCTCCGACGTCCCAGTAAGACATGTCACGTCGGGTGAGCTCAAAGCTTACGACAGCGCTCTGGTTGGGCGCCAAGTAGATCTTCTCGAAGCCGTGTAGTGCCTGTGGCGGAGTTCCGGAGGGCACGGAGGATTGCGGAGGCGCTACGTAGAGCTGTGGGATGGCTGCGCCGGCAACTGACCCTGTGTTTCTCACTGTGACGCTGGCGGAGAGTAGTGCTGTGTAGAGAGCTGGGTTTCCACCTGGAGGAGTGGGGCCGGAGATTGGAGCGGGCAGAGAGGAGACGTTCCTGACAATAGGTGTTATGGTTAGGTTGCCGAGTGAAAACGTCGTGTAAGAGAGACCAAAGCCGAATTCGTAACGCGGCGTGATGTTGGCGTGGTCGAAGTATCGGTAATCAATAAGAAGCCCTTCGGTGAAATTGCTTTGCCAGCCGTTGGTGTCGTTGGTCCCAGTGAAGTTGGAAACTGCGGTGTTATAGTCGCTGCCGTTGTAGGCGATTGTGTAGGGAAGACGACCGGACGGGTTCACAGCGCCGTAAAGTACATCCACGATGCTGTTGCCGATTTCTTGGCCGGGGAAATGAGCTGCGATAATGGCCGTTACGTTCTCGTTGTCGGCCCACGGCATAGTATTGATGCCTCCAGAGTGTGTAATGACGATAGTGTTGTTGCAGGTTGCTGCCACTGTGGAGACCACTGCTGCACCATTGAAATCGACGTCATATGAAGTGCGGTCTACGCCTTCGGCGACGTAGGTCTTTAGGAATACCAGGCAGACTTCAGGGACAGGGTAGATTGATGAAATAGACTGGGCAGCGATGGTGTTGTTGGTGATGTACTGGACAATCCCACCATCTTGAAGACTCCTGGCTTTAATAGCTTCAAGAGGTGAGACAATATAAGTGAATCGTGCAGCACCTGAAGCAGGAAAATCAGATCAGCACTCTAGAATGGGGGATTAGTTGGGCTGAACATACCACTACCACCTCCAATTGGAAGGGTGCCAATGTTTTCTTCCTGGAATCCGTACAGTCCATTCACAGCATCAGCTGCGTCGTTTCCAAAGACGCCGATATTCTTAGGTGCTTTAAGTGGTAGGGCACCATTCACGTTCTTAAGCAGGACCGAAGCTTGTGCACCAAGTGCTCGAATATTGCCAGCATGCTGGTCACGGGCATCACGATTTCGAGTGCCAGTAAGGTCAAAGTTGTATCGGTACTGTTGTGGGTATAAAGCATTGAGATCCCCCATACTAGGATCAAGCGAAGGATATCCCTCGTTCTGACCCAGGTAGAAGTATGGTGTCAGAATACGGGTAAGCATATCATTCAATCTGGTGGCAGGGAGAGTTCCATTTGCGAGGATAGTCTGAAGTGTACCGTTCCAATAGTTCGAAATGGGAAAGGTCACGTTTGGAGTGTCACCGGGCATTTCCATATCCATACCACCAGTAATTGTTCCCGTGGTGGAGTGTGTGGCACCTGGTAGTCTTTGTTAGTGATAGTGCATAGTACTGGAACGGCGGCGCCTAGACCGATGTCCCTGGGATACGGGTTGCAGAGGATGAAGGGACTGCAAGGGTGAGCTTACCCCAGTCGCTCATGACATAGCCCTGAAAACCAAGCTCCTCTTTCAAGATGCCGTTAAGGAGTTTACTATTCTCGCATCCATATGTGCCATTAATTCTGTTGTAGGAGCACATAACGCTCGCCACACCTGCCTTAACAGCGTCTGCGAACGGTGGCAGATATATTTCGTGGATTGTTCGATCATCAGCATTCGAGCTCAGAGATTGGATGTTGGCGCCTGGGGGATCTGAGTAGGTGGTCGAACCATTAGGGAATGAAGGGTTGCGCTGGGTCTCTTGCTCATTGAGAAGGTAGTGTTTGGCGCATGCTTGCAGGCCAACACTTTGCAAGCCAGAGATAGTTTCCCTCATGCCGACGCCAGTCAAATATGGATCTGGAGAGAAACCCTCCCAATTTCGTCCACCAAGCGCAACTCTGCCAAGCGGTCCGCTGACGGGACCTAGGATAACATGTGCACCCTTGGCTTTGAATTCTGAACCCATGTCAACACCTCTCTGATACATCATAGACTTGTCCCATGAGGATGCTACTGTTAGTCCAGCAGGGAAGGCGCTCACGTAAGTCTAATTCGACACTTAGCTCGTTGATTTTGACAGGGGATAGAACACACGTACGGCTTGCCGAATGGCCAGAGGGCCATCTTGTAAACATAAACCGGAGAAATTGAGGCGTGGAATGGGTGCAATGTTACCCACACAAGGACTTTAATAGACATTTTTAGCATGAGGTCTAGGTGTTATTGTCCAACGTACCCTGCTGTGCCAATCACCATTGTGAATTTTTCCTCATTAGTGAGCTGGCCGATGAAGGACTGGGCTCGTGAAAAGGCAGCCTCCCAACCACCAATACCAGTGGCATTTGCTACAAATATCAGTAAGAGGCGAGCTGTGGAAGGTAATTGACCGTACGGGAAGGGTAGACCTGGGGGGACTCGTAGCCGGAAAGCTGGGCCATGGTAGGGGAAAGCCATAGTAACAGTGAAGCCGAAGCTGATAGCAATGACCGACCAGCCATGTTTGAGCTTCTTGATGAAACAATAATTTTGTTGGGAGGATGAAGGAACGACAGAGGACAAAAGGGGGATATCAGTGTCTTCTTATACTCGTTCATAGAAGAGAGAAACGCTCTGGCATTACGTTGGGAGAAATTGACCTTGCTCTTGATGTGTTGGTAGATTCTTAGTTTGAAGCTCTGCATAGCTAACTGGAGGGGTGTATTACCGAGCTCGTTCTGGAGCTGCGGATGGGGTCTTTGGTCATGGTAGAGTTAAGTCCGTCCACATCTCGCTGAGCTTGACGACTGGCGACGAACGTTGGTCTATGATTCTTCCTAGCTATCTCCGAGACGAGTAATGCAACTATGCCGTGACAGGGAAGCTGGGACATTGCTAATGCAACGAAGAAGCTGGGGAAGGGAAAAAAGTGAACCACTTCACCAAGTACAAACAAGTATGCGATGATCGGGGGCCAATGGTGCAATGGTGCAGCAGTTGGATGATCCCGGCCAACGAGAGGACTTTCAACCCCCGGATTGTCCCAGACCCAATGTTGTTCCGCCGTTATGTTGTGCGTTTTCGCGGAGGAGAATACAGGGAAGAGGTAGCAAGATGATTGAATGTTCGGCCGAAAAACGGTACCATAGGAGCCTGTAGGTCTTTTAATTGGTTTGGTTGGATGCTTGATCGGCTGTTGAGACCAATTCCCGATGCCTTTCCGATGGCGCTTTACATTACAACCGTAGGCGCACAGGGAGATTGACCAGAGATTACCCTTAATCCCAACGGCTAACGGCTTGATGGCTTGATGCTCGACAAGATGAGCACGACGTGATGCAAGAGAGAGAAAAAACAGGGCCGTTGGTGGGTAAGCAATCCACTGTCCACCCGAAGTTTATCCAACCATTTCGAAACCTCATACATACCATACATGGGAGTGTCTGGTTGAATTTTGGTACATGTTGAATTCTGTTACCTATTGGAGTGACAAAGCGGCATGGTCAGGTGACCATTCCTATGAGGTCCCATACCCCCTCGCTTCCGCTGAAGGACACTTTCTCATCTGCAGCCGCACTTCAACATGTGAGCGGACACATTGCCTGCTCTCTCAAGGGCGCTACGTAGCAACTGGCTTCCGCCTCAGTTCCAAGACGTCGCACTCCAAACTTTCCGCTTCTGTTCAGAGTTCGCGCAGCGCATCTGTCTCGTTTACATTGCTTCGTTTTTGTCGCGATTCTCGCAAGCTGTATCTAACAGTCCAAATACATGCATTGATGCGCACCATTCCAACTGACTCGTACTGTGAGACTTAGTTTCGCTCGGACTGCAACGATGTACCACCTCATCCGTTCTCTCTACCTCCACGCAACCTCCAAAGAAGAATACTCCATCCTCCTCCTCGGCCTCGACAATGCTGGCAAAACTACGCTCCTCAACCAAATCAAAGCGCTCTATTCCACCTCCACCTCCACTTCCGCCCCGGCAACTGCTTTCCCTGGCACCTCTTCGTCGATTACCTCTGCCAAACCCGATCCTGGTGATGGCACACCCTCAGCAACTGCGGGCGACACGGTACCGACGGTGGGACAGAATGTGGTCACGATCGATCTGCCAAATATGTACATCAAGATCTGGGACGTGGGCGGTCAAATGACATTGCGACGGCTATGGACGAGCTACTACAAGAGTTGTCATGCTGTTGTGTTTGTGGTTGATTCTACGGATCTGGGCATGCTAGAACCTGAAGCCGAGCCATCGACGCCTAGTGTGGATGGCATGCTGAGTCCGAATCTTCAAGCGGGGCCGAGGACGTGGCACGGCCGCCGAAAAAGCAGCTACGCCGTCCCACAAGACCACGATGGAACAGACTCAAGCGAAAAACCACCGCAAACACCAATAACGCCCTCTATGATTTCCGGCGCTTTCGGACAAGGGAGACTAGATGAGTGCAAAGCTGTTCTGGAGAATGTGCTCGGTCATCCAGACACGAGTGGTGTCCCGGTCTTGGTGTTAGCGAACAAGCAGGATAGAGAGGACTCGATTGAAGTGGTGCGAATCAAAGAAGGATTTGTGAGGCCAGTGTTTGAAGGAGAGAAGGGGGCTATGGTTAGGGATTCGAGAGTTCTGCCAATTTCTGCGCTGAAGGGAACGGGAGTGAAGGAGGCGGTGGAGTGGGTGAGAAGTCGGGTGTTGTGGAACAAGAATGGTCGGCCACCAGTTATGAGATGAGTTAAGAAGGGGCCGAGGTGGAACAGTATCAAGACGAATGAATGCTAAAATGCCTGTCCGAATCACGTTGTGCTGGCTGTTTACAAAGCACTACTCTACAATTATTGTCAGTCCTTCCAGGATCCCGGCCATGAATCTCGAGAGACGCACCTACTTCACGTTCACAAATCATTTATGTTTCAACACTTGCACAGAAGAAGCGTGAAAGCTGCTAAATCAAAAAGTAACCAACAACGATGTCGCAGGTATGCATACAGCCACAGAGACCTCCTAGTCCGGACAAAGGCAACTGGCTCATTCTGCACTTTCCGAATGTGTTCATATCCTAATCTATCCAGAACAGGCCTGAAGCTTGATACTTGGGCACACTCGTTGTGCAGGCACTTATCCACACCAGACGCATTTCATGGTAACGCACCAGCCGGAAGGGAGATGGCAAAGCAGCCAGGGTCTAGAAATCGCGGTTGAGAGAAGATCAGGCCGGCAACGGACGCAGAGGAAGACGTGATGTGGTGTTACCGGCATGCACCATCCAAGCCCTGCATAAGCAGTCCACATAAAGGAGGATCCAGCACTAAAGTACACAACTTCCGCCCCAATTTTATGAATAAATTCAGGTGCCAATGCCTTTTTCCCTTTATGACAATAGCTTACATGCTATCTTCTATTGGTCGTACTGGACTCAAAATCTCGGACTGATTTATGCCAAAGGTTTTCCTCGCACTTGTGGTATCCTGCTGTAAAGAACCCAAGAAGGAGATGACAAACCCGCAGCTCGGCGGAGTAGGTGCCACTCGTGCCTTGATATCTCAACATTTAATAACCTACAACCATTTGTGGACAAGACGTTCAAGTCGTGCATGTGATGTGATTTGGTGTTTGTCCGGAACTGTTTTCGTGCGGACTGTGCCTGACTCAATAGTGAAGGAAGGATGAAGAGGTAGGACTTGAGATATAGATATTTATTAGGTTATGCTCTATGTATTACTATTCATCAGTACGTATCGCTTGAGATGGGGGTATCTTTGGTCCAGATCTCTTCATTCACATTCTATAAGCAAAAAAATTCATGTCAAGCATTTCAATCAGTGTTCCTCCCATCAGCCATGATGAAAATCATTCCAAACTCGCACAGCTTTTAATAACCGCTCCAGTCGAACATGCGGTGTCTTAGTGCTGAGCAAACTTACTTCGGGCCCTCAGACCCGCGCCGTAGAAGTAGATAGCCCAGATGCCGAGAACACCGCCGCAAAGCAGGCCGCCGAGCAAACTGACACCTTTGCCGATGCCAAGGTTGATGAATAGTGGATGGGCGAACAGAATCGCGCCAGCGGCCAACGAGCTTCGGCAGACATCGTTGGCAGCAAACAGACTAGCGGCGTACTGCGGGTACGTGAGTGGTAGGTACATGAAGATACACTGGAACAGGATGAACGCTCCGATGGGGAACAAGGTCAGTCCGATTGTGCAGACGATCCAGTGGATGCTCTTTTCTGCTGTCCAGCCGAACCAGAATAGCGCGGCTGGCAACAGCGTCACCGCAAATAGTGCCGGGACAAGTCTGTGTTCTTGGGCGCGCAGGCCATGGGCCTTGATGTCGGGTTCGAGGTAGAAGATGTTGTACCCGGCGTAGATGATCAATCCGATGACGCAGCCCACGATGATGGTCAGGAAGGGGAGGCCGAGCTCGCCAAGGTTGAAATCGTAGATCCCCACGTAGACCAGTGGGAAGACTTCGAAGAAGGAGTAGTAGACGCCATAGATGTAAGACGTGTAAATGTTCACGAAGAGCACCGCGGGGTCCTTGATACAGATTTCAATGGGTTTGACGAGTTGCTCCCACGCAATGGCGTTGAATGTCTTGCTGCCCTGGTCGATCTCGGACTGAGCTTTTAGGTTGGCGTTGCCAGTAAGTTTGCGAAGGCGTTGAGCTCGGCGGAGGAGGATTGTGCCGGCGGATGTTTCGGGCATAAGCAAGAACATTAGTATACAAATTGGACCGGACATCCAGAGGATTTCCCAGAGAGACCAGCGCCATCCTTTGTTCATGACCGCAAAGCCGGATAGGAGAGGCCCAAGGGCTGGGGCGCAGAAGGCACCGGCTGTCCAGACGGAGAGGGCGTACGGAAGTTTGAGAAGACTGTACATGTCTTGCATTGTTGCGCCGCCAGTTGCAAGGGCGGGAGAACCCATGAAACCGGTAAGAAATCGAAGAACGAGAAGTGTGGCGTAAGAGTTTGAAAGGGCAGTCGGGACGGCGAGGATGACGAAGAGGATGAATGTAATGATGTATGGTGGATTGCGGCCGATTGACGGGAGCTCAGAGAGCGGACTGAAGAGAAGAGGTCCTACGCCGTAGCCGATAACATACATAGACAGTCCTAGAGCAGCCTTTGTGACGCCGACGCCGAATTTGCTCATGACACCAATTTCGGAGGGAGTGTAGATGGCGCTGGCCGTGTAGACGGCGAAAGTGTACAAGAAGATTATCGCAGCCACCAGAGCTTTACGGCCTGAGGACCAGTTCTGAGGGTTGTCAGTGTCATCGGTGGTATACCAGTCGATCAAAGTAATTCCATCTGATGTTTTGGTGGGCATGATGACCATGGATTGGGCTCGGTCGACGGCTTCCTCTTGTTCGGCAGCCAGGCGTTCGGCAGTCCATGGCCTCGTTTGCTCTCGAGTGAGTGTACGGGTTGTGGTTAAGCGGGCTTGATTGTTGGTTGGAGTTGAACGCACGGTAGGCAGTTGAGTGAGGGCTTCAAGGTCCTTAGCTGGGTCGTGCGTCTCGTGGTGAGTGTTGGCCCGGGGGATAGTTGGGGGCGCATCTTTCTCGTCGATGGGTGGTGGTGTTGCGAGCGGGCTTGAGTTCAATTCAATTTCTTTCTCCTGGGCGGCTGCCTTTTGCCATGGAATCTCAAAGCCTGGTAATTCTTCTGGGTACTTGAAGAACTTGTTCTTGGTGACAAGCCTGACTAGCTGGCCGAAAGGGGCATCACGCACGATGGAGTAGAGTGCAGACATGATCGTAGTGGTAGTGCGAGGAGTGCGATTCAATTGAGGATCATGATGGAAGAGTATTTCACGACTGTTGATATATTATTTCTGACTTCCACGTCTTGCATTAAATCCCTGGCACCTCGTATAGCACAAGAATTAGTCACGATGCGTGTGTCAACAGCATCTAGCAGCATGATGCCTTTCAGGGCGAGAATATGAACGACACGTTCATGTTGCCTAAAATTTCATCGTATCTCCGTTAATGGTGTGCTTTGTATACGACCTTTGCGCTGAAATGGCAATGGTCACACGCCAATTAAAGACTAGCTCCATGTTAGTAGCTTAGCAATATAGCTTTTGTCAGCTCGAGAACTCCCTATATTAGGTAAAGTGGCCAAGGGGTGCCACTAGGCTGCTACAACAGCCAAGCGAGCTTGATTCGTGATAAGGAAGCAAAGCGGTCCTAGGAAATACGTGCGAACTGGCAAAGCTCCGTCGCGGCGGAGGAAAGCAGTATTAGGAAGCATAACTATGCGAAATTCGTGAGTGGTGTTCGCTGTACAAACGAGCTGTGACGTCAGCTGATAAAGCACCGGGAGGTTGATTAAAATTTGCCAAGCGTGTATCATTCGCTCCGCTATTGGGCCTTACAGTATGTGTGTACCTCTGACTTTGGGACACAATCTCGCGTTACTGGAGTAAGTGCTGTCGGCCAAGATATTCTCACTCATCAAGCTCAACCGAGACTCTGACAAGACATTATTGTCAGTGTATGAAGCGCCTATGAATTGTGTTAGTTCGCAAGCCAAGCTACAGGAGGCGCTAGACATGTAGGCAGTTTGATAACAACAGCAAAACTTTATATGCATCCTCAATGAGACCTCGTGTTCAACATGAGGCGCAACGATACCACTTCCCATTGTCTATCTCTCGACCCAGACATCGACATAGTATTGACCACAAAACAACTCATAAACCATATGGAGGCGCGATACAAGCCTCGGAGCATTGTCCACTTCGTTCCCGGTGGGCCCGGAGCAGACGTTGGGTGACAGTGTGCCACCAAGCACCCTTATGTATCCATGTGTCAACAGGCCAAACGGCTGTTCCTTAGCCATGGATGGGCATCGTGGTTCTGCTAGGTAGGCCACCGTTTGCAGCCGGAAAGCTTATGACAAATGGACTTCTTGGTCTTTTCAATAAGGGCCTCCTTTACGTAAGCGCGTCTGGTCTACACCCTTCACGTTCGATTTGAAGCACCTGCGTAGAGCCCTGCAGGAGCATAACGCGCTCCTAGTAAACTCGGTGATTGACAAGCTTGCTGACATAATTTCCAAGATCGCACGTTACCCTTCGCGGTAAAAGGTGTCCCACATCGAGCTATGTAAGTGGTTTGCTGATGAGAGAATGAGCATCCGCATCTTGCATGCTTGGTTACATGATTGGCAGCCATGGTGCTTGTGCCAATTTTGTTCAATCTTCTTTGATGTCGAAGTATGGAAACAGATCAGACATATTGTTGTCAAGTTCAGTTACCCTCAGACGCTGAATTTGACTCTGCAGGGAGCGACTCGGGGCACACCACCCACCACCCACCACCCACCACTTTTTCAGCCACACTTGTGGGGGACGCCAAGGCTCCAATATCAGAGTAATTCACTATGCATTTGCAGCAGGAATTGTCTCTTTGTTGTGAGTAAATCAGTCCGTTCAAGATCCCTTTTAGTAGTAAACCTGCACTATCGATATACTGCGTCATTTGATGAAGCCGAAAGTTGTTAGGCAAATCTTTGTATAGCCAAAATCGTGGTGTTAGTAGTTTTTGTGTCATCAACTGTGTCATCGATGACTGCATTTAACGCTTTTTGGCTTGCGATATCAACGCCTTTTGGCCTTCTTGTATTCTTGACTGTCGCCTGCGTCTAGCTTTG